>JAHBMJ010000378.1:32500-49372 GCA_018398765.1 Chromera velia | reverse complement strand
GAATTTGCTCACGAAGACCAATAGAGGACGTCCGAAAGCGTAACCACTGAGTGAGAGCTGTTTCGGCATATGCTCTGTACGGATCCATCGTCTCATGATGGGAGTGAAGAGTGAAGGTGTGGATCTGAACAGTGTTCGAACGTGGAAACGAACAGTGTTCGGAAGTGCAATATGCTACGCGGAATTGCTCACTGTTCGGATCCGCGCATGCGGAAAAGTGCAATTTTTCCGCGGATCCGAACATGTTCGTTTCCGCCATGGGACCTGGGTAGAGCTTACTCGCTTACTCCACGACAGACCCGAGCTCTTTGCCACCAACGGCATTGGCACCGAAACGGTGCGCATGGCCCTTCGCCAGTTCAGGAATGGCGAAAACCTCGACGGGTTTCTGTTTGACTATTTAGACCATTTCGTGGGGGCAGCATTGGCTCGAACAGTAGCATCCGATTTGACTGCCGCCGCCACCCGTCTGACAACATGCAGCGGTGACTGAATTGCGGACCGAGAACCGAGCTCTGTGGGCGCCCCACAGAATGAGACTGCAGAGGTGTGACCAAGCAGAAAAACAGGGAAGGCCGGCAATTGAAAGTGAGTGCAATCACAATCATGCTGTGTCTTCTCTGTTGCGTTTGTCCATTTTTCTGTGTCGTCTCTGCACAAAGATTCCGCTTCATCTTTGGAAGTGGATTCATGTTGGCTCTGGAAATTACGGTGGGGGTAGGCCTCCTGCGATTGACTCACTGGAGAGTGAGTTGCAGTCGGTTCTTGCCCGCCTGGACCTTCCGAATGTATGTGGCTCCTCCAGAAAGCAGTGTACGGTCTGCCTGACGCAGGCCGTGTCTTCGAGGAATTCCTGAGCAGGAATCTCAGACACAATTTTTGTAAACATGGCGATGTGCGGGGACGGATGCCACACAGCCAGGAGCGGGGACTCCGAAGAACAGAAGCGGCACAGGATTGCCGCGAGTCACGAGACTCGCATCTCTCTACAGGTCAATCGTACCACTGCCCAGAACTGCAGAGGCGCCCTCAGGTAGCATCTCGAGAGGGGAGAATGCAGACATCCACTCGCCGTACATCGAGATGTCGGGGGCCCGCCATCTCGCGGCTGCGAGACGGGCAGGCCGGGGCAGTGGAAGCTGCGTGGGCAGGCGCAGGGTCGGCATCGAACATTTCGCGCAAAGTTGTTTGAGCTGCTCCATGAGTTTGAGGCAGAAGAAGAAGAAGAAGAAGCCGGTGTGCAGGACGTATACGTCAACATTTTGTCAGCCATTCTGTGGACGCATCATGGAGTTTCCCCAAATATACTTAAATTATAGGTGGTACTAATGTAAATTGGACGGTAGCCTAAATTCACTACTAATAAACTTTGATGGTGACTTACATATAGTAACTATATTATTTAGTATGTGTCCGCGCGCGCATTCCGCGAGTTTTCTTGCCCCCCCAGCTGGTATATTTTTTCCCCCAGCCTGAAAGAGAAAGGAAAGGAAATCCTTGACAAAAACGGGGTGAAAAATCATTACTCCCCTCAGCGCAGAGGAACCAAGCAGATGGTGAAGGAAGTGGTTCTTGATTTCAAAGAAGTTTTTGGAAAGTCAGTCAAAACAAAAAGAGAAAAAAGAAATAAGCAACTCTCATTCAAAAAAAAAAATCATTTCCTTCTGTCTTCACCATTTTTTTTTCAGGACCTTCGAGGACATCAGGCTGACAATTTGGAAAGACGGAAAACCCATCTACAACTTTTCGAATTAGAACAGAAGGGCATGCATGCAGAGCTCTCATCCGCCTTCTGATGACGTACAGCTGAGATTGCCGCTTTGAAAGACCTTCCAGCCGACACTTCTTCTTCGTAGGTGAATCCATAGAAGTGACTGACTGACTGAATGACTGATAGACTGACTGACTGACAACTGACTGACTTATCGTGCCTCGTAGGACCCCGGAATTTATTCCGGTAAGCTTCGGAATAGCGTGGAGGGAGCTTGTCTCCCGACCCTTTAAAGTTCAATCGTGACCCCATCGTTCGTTCTTTCCCTTTCCAGTTCTTTGCTGGCCCTGCGTCGGTCCAACGCGCGAACGGGCTCCTGCCCCCCCCCACCCCCCCCCGACCCCCCCACAGGCGTCTCGCCGTCTGCGGCCTGGCGTGCCGCTTTTTTCGCTTCTTTCGTACTTTCAGTGGCCGATCCAACCATTCCTTCACACACAGAACCACGGTGCTCAGCAAGTACAGAATCACGGGTACAATTTGGGGTCAGGCCCCCCGATGGAGTGGAGGCACAGAGGGAGGGGGTGGGCGTTCCGATTCGGGGTCTCTCGGTGTCTCCACGAGGAAGGCCCCCTGATGGAGTGGAGGCACAGAGGGAGGGGGTGGGCGTTCCTATTCGGGGTCTCTCGGTGTCTCCACGAGGAAGGCCCCCTGATGGAGTGGAGGCACAGAGGGAGGGGGTGGGCGTTCCTATTCGGGGTCTCTCGGTGTCTCCACGACGAAGGCCTCCCGATGGAGTGGGAGCAGAGATGGAGGGGGTGGGCGTTTCGATGGAGGGTCTCTCGGCGCAGCACAGGTTCTGTGGGCGCCTGTCACCCGCCCCCCGAACGCAGAAGTCTGTTGCTCTGAGAAACGAAGAGGTGGACTGTTGCTCGAACCCCTCTTAACTTCTGGTTTTTCTCAAAGTGTCGCCGTTAGAGTACGAGACGTTTGCAAATACACTGTGCCTGAAGCTCTCACCAGAGAGAACACTGCGAAGGCAGCGAATGAAGAAATGAAGACTGATGAAGTTCTGAAGAGGCAACTTGAGGATGGCACTATATCGGACTCTTTCCCGAAAACGGGGGAGGGGACAAACTCAAGGCCATCATTTTTGCTCTGCGAGTGAAGACTATGACCGTCTCTATCTGCGCTGCCGACCCCCCTCGCCTAGCTCTGGGGGAGGCCTCTGAAGACAACAGAGTCGGCGACGGGGAGACGTCGTGGCGCCTCATGCCCTTTAGCCTCTCTCCAAATCTCCACCCAACACTCACTCCAACGGCCCTTCATTTCCATTGAACAGACGGATAGGAAGGTATCCAGCTTTCGACGTAACCCCTTCTCCCGCTGCCTGCCTCTTTCCCTTCTCTCCCTTCAAGAGGGGAAATGGCCTTCCTGTGATTTCTCCCAGGACATCCCCCACCACCGAGGTTTCTGCAAGGGTTGAAGCAGCAGACATATGAAAGTTTGCTTGCACTCCGCTCTGCCCCAGAGGGCGGAAGGACGGGACTGTTGGCATGCTGTCAGTCAACTTTCGTGTTGCAATCCAGGCAGGAGGGGTTTATCCGGTGCGCCCCTGTCTGTGAGACTAGTGCTAACGTGGCTGGTGAGACAGAGAGAGGGCCTCTCACACCATTCGGACGTTGTCTCGAGCACGAGGCTGTCAACAAAACTCTCTGCATTCAAAACTGCGGGGCCTGGGTCATCCGCCCACACACCCTGAATGTCAAAACCAGCAGCCAGCCGGTGCTGGTCTGCCACCAGAGCACAAATCGCCTGAGTGGGGATCTCAGGATACCGGCAGAACACTCGAATGGAAAAGGGGGCGTGAACGGAACAGAGCGTCAGGGGGCTCTACGGGCCCCCGTCACCCGCCCCTGCCCCTGCATGCATTGATGCCCCCGGACGCAGAAGTCCGTTGCTCTGAGAAACGAAGAGGCGGACAACGACAACACCCACGCCTGGGTGATTTGTTTCCGGTTCATCGCCGTCGTCATCGACGTGGGCTCTCTGTATGAGTACCGACTGCTCCTCTGCGTGAGAATGATCGCCTTCCCCTTCTCCAGCTCGAACGCTGCGGGCCTTCCGAAGGAGGCCTTAGGACAGCTTGGAGTCACTGTCCCGTCGTTTCTTTTTGAAGATGAGCAAGAAAGCCGAAAATTTTCGGGAAGTCCTGAATCGTCGTTTCCCCTCTTCTTCTCGATCGTGCACGAACGAGCCCTGGCAATGATGCATGCATAACGTATGATCGCCCTGCGACGGCGCTGCACTCTTCCTCCATGAAGAATGGCTGCCACTAATCCTGCTGCTGACGTTGCTGCAGTAAGTAGAAGTGATTTGCACCTTTCATTTCCGGGCCTTGTGTCGGCCCAAAAGAATCCTTTCCTTCTTCATCCCAGCAAGAAAAGGAACACAACCATGAAGCACCTTCCGTGCAAAAAACGAAATGATCCCGATTGCCCTTTTTGCGATGGCAGACACGTTCATCGCCGAGAGGCTCGCCCCGTTGCCCTCTCCGCATGCCTTCCTGTTTGATCGTTCCCTGCCAGACGTCCCTCTTTTTCGATCTGACAGAGACGAAGGTTGTCTCCCGACCTTTCCTTCTCCATCCCAGCAAGAAAAGGAAGACAAGCATGAAGAACCTCCTATGCAAGAAAAAGAATTTGATCGTTCCCTGCCAGACGCCCCTCTTTTTCGATCTGACAGAGACGAAGGTTGTCTCCCGACCTTTCCTTCTCCATCCCAGCAAGAAAAGGAAGACAAGCATGAAGAACCTCCTATGCAAGAAAAAGAATTTGATCGTTCCCTGCCAGACGCCCCTCTTTTTCGATCTGACAGAGACGAAGCTTGTCTCCCGACCTTTCCTTCTCCATCCCAGCAAGAAAATAAAGACAAGCATGAAGAACCTCCTATGCAAGAAAAAGAATTTGATCGTTCCCTGCCAGACGTCCCTCTTTTTCGATCTGACAGAGACGAAGAAAGGAATGGCGGTTTCGAAAAGGAATCAGATCGTACACTACAAGAAAAGGAAAGAGAGAATCTTGAACTTCGAGCAAAATGTGCACAGCTGACTGAAACGAACTCCAGAACGAATGCATCGCTTGCGGCAATGCGTAAAGAAAGAGAAAGTCAGTCCAGCTTCCGTACTGCCTCATTCGGTGTACCTTCATCCATGCATGTGACCTGTTCGAGAACAGGCACAGCTGGGCGTCTCCTCTGGGCTAGTCGGAGGGGGGGGGATGGACTCTGACTGCCTGCAGGCATGTGCTGTCGGAGTGAAAGACCGGGGCCGTTCGGAGCTGTGGGGACCCGAGGCGCGATACGCTCGGTGCTTCCAGGACGGTTATTCCCTTTTGCCCAAGTTGCAAAGCCTGCTTAGAGGGGCACCTGTCTGGTCGTGCCTTGTCTTCTTCCTGGTTTTTGCCAGATTCTTTGCCCTGGAAATGTATGAACCTGTTTCAATGAATGGATGACTGACTGACGACTGACTGACTGATTGAGATTCTGTAGGACCCCGGGGAACTTCCTGGTAAGCCGTCGCCTTCGCAGCAATGAAGCTGCCTGACCACTTCCTCCCCAAGAACCTCAGAGTCATATGCTCCATCTGCGAGGAAGTGCAGAAACCCAACTCGTTCATGGTGACTCGTGGTCATGTTCGTTCAGGTTTGGTGCTCCGCCATCCGTACGGACACCTTCGGACCCGGCACCAAAGGTCCGATTCTCCTCTACCATGCATCGGGAGCATCCGGCTCAGGTCCTGGACGACTATGCGAGGTCGTTCCTCGATCAGATCGAGGATGAAATCGCACTGCGTGGAGGCGGGGGTGGTCATCGTTGAGCTGACAGACGGGGTCGATGATAGATGAGGCCCTTCGCATTATCCTTACTAAAGACGATGAACGGCAGGATGAGCTCGCCTCTTTGTCAGTGCTCCGCCATCCGTGCGGACATCTTCGGACCCGGCACCAAAGGTGCCGCGGCGGCGCTGCCTGCCCCTCCTACCCCGTATGCATGCAGAGATCAGGAGGGAGCCAGACGGGGAGCTCACATCACGCTGAAGCTGAGAAAGCAGTGGAGTGAGGGCTCACAGACATAGATAAGAAGCTTAGCACTTTCATGTTGTTGAGCAAAGAGGAAGAGATCGAGAAAAAGAGGAGGGAAGGGTCAGAAATAATGATGACAAAGCGAACAAATACTGTTTTTCTGACAACCGACTCCAAGTCAGGTTGCCGAAAAGGAAAACATGACAAGTCTGCTCGGGATAAATCCCGAGACGGGCAAGTGAGGCCTCCCAAAATTCCATTCCCCCACACCAGGTGATTTCAATAAATTTTGACCCCGCCAAACACCCATGCAGGGGTGTTCTTCCAAGATAGCCCCAATCTCATTTGGTCTTTTCAACAGGCTGTCTGTTTGCAAGGTTTTCTTTTTCTTCCCCTGAACACAGCGCTACCGCCTGCTACCACAGTGCAGAGACGGATAGGACCTGAGTCACGGCTGTCTGAAGTAACACACAACCTAAGGTAACTCTAATTGTTTGCATGTGGGTCAGGAAGGAAGGGCCCTTGCATGCACAAGGGCCTGCCCTGGAAGATTTACGGATGTGCCTGTCTTCCGCCATCAGTACACGGGAATGACTGCACCGGCAGATACTGTGGAAGAAGGGGTGATGGAGGAAGGAGAGCTCTTCTGCCCTCCCTGTATAGGGGGAGCAGACACTCCTGTGGACCCCCGGCCCCGGCAAGTCGGACGTAATGACAGTCGTATTTTGATCATCAAGACGAAAACGGGAGGGGAGGAAGATGATCGACTGCGAGTGGATTTCATGCGTTGGAGGGAGTGGGCCGGTTCCGAAGGTCAACTACAGTATGAGCAGGAGGAAGGCTACTGGGCCATCCTCGTGGATATGGTGAGGGAACAGTGACGGCTCCTGATATACCGGTATAGGACCTACCAGATGAACACGTCGGAACTCTTCCGTCGTATCCTCATCCAGAAAGCCTCTGTCACTACTTCCACTTCCAAAGGCGTGACAACGCGTATAGAGATCTTTTTGAGGGGAAATCGCTCGATGCGATCTTGAAACGGTTCAGAGAACTAATCAAGACGGTCTCGAACAAGGCCGCTGGCATTCGCTCGGTGGCGACTCAGTCGGCTGATTCCACTGTCCAAACAAACTATTGTGACCGAACCAACACGGCCTGCCTTGGAGTCCCAAGCGGCCCTCCGCGCTCTAAACCATGTATTCGGAGCAATTGAAGAGCCGCCTATGATGATCTCATGCATATAGTGGTCCGCATATATAGCTCTTCGTTGTTGTTCAATGCGCACGTGTGACACCAAGGTCAGCCAGTCACTTTGAGATGGTCACGTGCATACTCATGCACGGAACGGATGTAGCGTGGTAAAGAGAGAGAGAGAAAGAGAGAAAGACAAAAAAGGATGGAAGCGGAAGGTTCACCGTTCAGTTCCCCTCCGCGGACAGCAATCGGGAACCCTGCTCTGACCCACGCCCCCAAGACTCAGAGCACGGCAGCAGAGCCCTCCCTCCACACGGGCCTCTCGGAGGCTACGCCCCAAGAGTCTCTGAGAGAGGGATCGAGGAGGGAGGAGAAATGGCTGGGAGGGAAAAGCGCTGCGATCGATGAACACAACAAGGCTGCAAAGAGTGAAAGCGTTGCGAAATCGATCAAGAAGAAAAGAACGGCTGCAAAGAAAGAAGGGCCACAGCAACGATGCCTTGCCTCCCTTCCGCAATACAAGTCTTCATGCACCTAACTGAAGACCTATCCCCTTCGCCTCAGCTTTCCCAGCAAGAGACCACTGCAACCTCCCGTTTCTGTTCCCCTATTTACTATTTTCTGTTCGTGTGCATGGGGCTGTCTTTCTTCCGGCTTAAGCCTATAATCGCCAATTCAAAGAATGTCCCTCCTCTTCGTCTCCCTCCGAGTTGATACGGAGCCGTGTGCGGGGCCTCGCAGAGACAGCAAATGAACAGGCGCTCAACGAGAAAGCTCACCTCCGCTCACCTCGGACATTTTGCACAACGTCGCTTCTCATCCCAAAGACTTGCGCTCTCTAGATCCCACAGAAAGAGCATTTTGATTTAAGCCTCTCTACCAATCTGCAGTCAAACTTCAACAGTCTTAGAAGATAAGCAGACACCTCCTGACTTCCAAAGCCTACGTCTGAAAAACACCATGATGCCGAAGAAGATGGTTGAAGATCAACCCTTCTCCCCAAAAAGTCTTTCCCAAAAACACGAAGAGACAGAGATGGACAAAAAGATCAAAAGAGACCTCTCTGTAAGTCCATGACTCTGTGGAAAGACTCTGCTCTACAGACGAACTAAACCACAAAGTTGATTCATTTCAATCATACCCTTCAACTTGTGTCCTCCCGTCTCCGCCCTTGTGCTCTCCCCTCCCTGCGGTCACCTGTCCTTACATGCATGCAGTCGCTGACTGATTCGACCATCGTCGATCGCCAGACCGACATGTCGGACTTCGTGCCTGTGCCCAAGGCCGCGCCCAAGGTCGCCGCAAAGGCGAAGGTCTCCTCGGTGGCCGCCTCCACTACGATCACTACCACCCACAAGCACACAGTGAAGGGGTCTCTGAAACCAACCACGATCTCGACCTCCATTGGCCTGAACAAAGAGCAGGACACTCCTCACACGGACAAGGCTTGAGATGAGCACTGAGGACGGGGGAAGAAGACAGGAGGATGGAGAGAGCTGAAAGGGAGGAAGGCAGATGAAGGCAGAACATCTCTTTTCAAAAGTTTTTCTTTTCCTTTCCCCAATCGATCATATCAAACCCGGCTTGCGCGGGTAGTGGGCCATGCACGCATCTCCTTACTAGAAGAAGGCCAATTTTTTTTGAGAAAAAAAAGATAAAAGAAAAAAAGGCGCGCGTCATTACGACATAAGTGTCGGGAGGGGAGTTAAGAAAGACTTGTAGGGAGGAGTGTTCAGTTCTCTCTCTTCCGAAAAGCAATAAACAATTGTCTGGCAAATGAAGGGCGATCAGAGAGGCATATGTCGTTTGACGGTTTATCCGTTCGTTTTCAGACCGAAAGTGTTGAATTGACGGAAATCAAACAAGTTTGTCCGATTGAACCCTGCATCAGTCCTCCTGTATGTGTCAGAATCGGGGTGTCTGACCATTGCATGAAGAAATACGTATGCACTATCTGACCAAGTGCGAGAATTATTGAGTGATGGCCTTGTTGTTGCTGGATTCAGTAAGTCACTATAAGTGACTTATGATCTCGTTTCATCTCCGTTCATCCTCCGTTCCGTTTTTTCACCCGGGCCCGGAAGTCTTGCGATATCTTGCGATCCTCGATGGGGGTTATTGATGGGCTGTTTGACTGACATCGTGTGTCCGTTCCGAGAGTCTTCGACTTAGTCAGTAGGTCATTATGATTAGAGGCTTTAGATGAATAAAAAGCACCATTCCAAGCAAATCATGTGAAGCAATTACAAGTTTACTTCATTAGTTTTTTTTTGCATTAAGATTTAAAGATCTTCATAAGTTTCTTCAATTAGGAAAAAGACAGACGCATGCTATGTGCTGGTAATTTGGGCGTGGAACCCCAAACTTAAAAGGGAGATGCATGCTATGTGCTAGTCTAGATATATAAGAAAATGAAGTTTAAAGAAAAGGATTAAAGAAAGAAAAATGATAAAAAAAGCATTAGAAAGTAACGTAAAGTAACGTCAAAAGTATTAGAAAAAAAAAATCGAAAATAGAGAAAAATCTTACAAAATGATAAGAAAGACGTAAAGAATTTGGACTTTTTAAGTGTACTTTAGAAAGACAAATAAACGTAAATAAACAACACGAACTGACTGAAAAGAAAGATAAATGATGAGAAAAGACGAAAACCAGGCAAAGACGATCTTTAAGTCAGGACTTAGCCTCCATGGCCTAGTGGTTAGGACGAGAGGCTGGGACCAAGAGGTCCCGGGTTCGAGTCCCAGCACCGGCAGAATTCCAAAATACGTGCATCCGAGTAAAGCGCGGTCTAAAATCGATGGAACCGAATAAAACCCGGTCTGAAACCGAAGATAAAGAAAGAAGCGCGGTCAGAAATCGAGACGTCGAATAGTGTGCGGTCTGAATTCGAATAACCGTCAGACCGAAAACCCAATAGTGCGCGGTCTGAATTCGAAGTACCTGAAACCACCCGGCCGAAGCTGAAAATTCTACCTGGTCGAATCCCGCGCGGTTTGAATTCGAATTTAAGCGCGGCGATTATTCGGCTCTGAGATCGAATAATCGCTCAGTCTTGCTGGACTGTCGCATGTGCAAAATCAGATCACGCAAGAAAAATCAAAATCTAGATTTCGCCGAGAGGACCTCTGAGGTCGTCGGTCATCTCGGGAGGTCCGACACCATCAAAATTGCCTCTCTGAAGCCAACTTCCAAACTTGAACAAAAACGCGAAGATCTGCACTCGATATTAACGTGAAATCGATTGATAAGCGATCAACCTTTGCGCCATAGATTGAACTTTCTTGAACCTGACCTTTGACTCTTTGGAGTTTGGACACTTAAGACTATTTTGAAGACTAACTGGAGTCAACCTTGCACCACTTCCCTTTGTCTGTTCTGAGGGCTTCCAGTAGCCCTTAACAAAAGCCAATCCTCCATATTCCTCCACACATTAATCCTAATCTCCACAATAAATATTGTTTATGAAACTTAATAATAAAGTTTATTTCATGTATGAACCGCGTCGCGTTCCGTAGCTAGGTACATGCTGTGCCGCTTCGATCCCGCCTGCATCGCACCAGCAGGACGCGCCGGGCCATGGCATGCCTTATGCATACAAAACCGGGGCCATGGTTTTCATATGCAGTCTCTTTAAAATTTTAGTCGTTTTAATCAGTCAGTCTGAGTCAGATCGTGAAGCTATCAGAGCTTCTGAGCTTGTCGGAGCTTTGCTTTACGTTCGAACCGATATTTCTTTCCTATAAAATGTAAAGTTGAGTCTGTCTGTCCGTTTATCTATTTATCATCTCTAGCTCCTTCTAGGTAAGCTATGACCTAGAGGGGGTAATGATTGGAATCAACTAATAATAACTAGTCACAAATTGACCCACAATTAATTAAGTAAATAAGTCGGACTGCTAGAAAGTGCTGATACATGTCGGACATGTTAGAGAATAAGGATAGAATAATTTTTTCTAGTATTTTAGGTTATAAAACTAGGTTTATTGTGACGTTTAATGGCAGCTTTAAACCGAGTTTTCCGGTCAACAAATTAAAAAAAAAATCATACATACATACTATGTGGTATCACAAAATAATATCAAAATTCTGCATATCAAAATGTTTAATGGCGGCCTTCGGGTCAACAAATAACAGAAAAAATCTGTATTCATAAAATGGTATTAAAATTCTGTAACCGGCCGCAGTGAGGTTATGTTCATCGTTCAGTAATATGTTTGCTTTGTAATGGAAGCTCAACATTATCATCTGATTAACTGAGGCTTAGCTAGCCCTTCTTGCCTGCTTGCCAGCCCCACCTGCGCCGTTCCCTGGGTTCCCCCTCCGCGTCGCTGTTTGCCGGCGAGTTGCCGCTGCGGCGGGTGCCGCCCCTTCAATTCCTACCCTCTAAACGTCCCCTCTCCGGGCCTCTCGCCCCACGCAGGCACCCGCTTGCTGCACTATGCCAGTGGTGCGCGGCCTCTTAGTTTTGCAAATGGTCTTGAAGCAGCATCTTCTATCCTTTCTGCGGTGATCTGTCTGTCTCTCTGTCTGTCAATCTGTCTGCGTGACTCTCTGGCTTGTGAGGAAAGGAGAAAGTCTGGTCAAAGAGAAGGAACGAGAAACAATTGGTCCATGAAGACTGAAACGAGAAGAGACGGAGGGCAGAGGGGAATAGGGAGAGATAGGACGAACGGATTGGTTGAAGCAGAGGTAGCTGAAGATAGGGGTGGAAGCAAACTTCCTTAAGAGAGACACAGAGACGGATCAAAGCAGAGGCAAACGTAGAAAACGAGGGGCGGGTGGATGCGTACGGAAGGAAAGAGAAGTGGGGATGAAAGAAATGCGGTCGAACAACACGAAAGGAACCACACTGCCGCACGAAGCAGAGATTCTGAAAAGGAGACGGGCGGGTTGAATCGAAGGAGAAAAAAGGAAGAGAGAGAAACATGCAGGTTGATGCAGACCGAAGGAGAGAAAATGGTTAAGGTAGAGAGGAAGAAGCAGGCAAGTCTTGCAGCTGGAATCTAAGCAAATTTGATACAAGTTACGTTTGCGGGTGCGTGTTTGCTTGCCGCCTGCCTGTCCGTCGCTGTCTGTCTGTCCGTCTGTCCGTCTGTCCGTCTGTGCCCACGTTGTTTGATTGTTGGTGCTGTTCTTTTGTCTTTGTTCTTTCTTTCTTTTTGTCTGTTGTGTTCACGAAGAAAAAGAGAAAGAAGAAGAAACATATAGTCTGTCTGTGTGCGCCTGCCTGTCTGTCTGTCTGTCTGTCTGTCTGTCTATGTGCGTCTGCCTGTCTGGCTGGCTGACCGAGAAGGAAGGAGGGAGGGACAGAGAGAAACCGAGCTTACAGTATTTCTAAGGTAAGAGGGAAAAGAATCATACGCTCTGATATTGTAATAATTAATAATCGTCCTAGTGATTCAAACTAAGATTCAACTTGTCGGGGACCAGAAATTTGGCAGTGGCAGAAAAGAATCAGCCACGCACGCCGAGCGATACAGAATGCGCGAGGTAATAACAGGCAGTAGGATGGGATAGGATTTATGTTTGAAATAATAATGTTTCGGATGCCCCCCGTGGTCCACTGCCTAGAAAAGGCTTATACCGTCCCGCGTGCATTCAGAGCCCCCATGTAATTTGCAACGCCTCTAGCCTAAAGCACAATTAAATAAGTAAGTAAAATACAATAAAAATATTATATTTCCAATTTCAAATTCAATTTTGCGTGTATCAGGGCACACGAGGCCATGCAGGCGAAGGGGAGGAGATGGGTGGATTCAGCAGTGCACTTATCCTCATGGACGACTGATTCAGAACCATAAAAGAGTGATCGATTGAATAGAACTTAGCGTACGTGTTGCGATGTAGCCAAGAGTGTTGCACTGTTGCGTAGACGGAAGGAAGGTCAAGAGTGAGGCGGACGTGCTAGTAGTGAAATTCTAAATGAGCTTGTGACTTTGATGGTGATGGACGCGGATGGGCCATCACAGTCCGTATGTGGCCGCGCGTATGCAGAGCGCATTCGCGGTGTGGCGTACGAATTATTCTGGAAGTAATTAATCAGGCAGGCAATTAATTACATGCATGGAATACAGTCGCGTGCAGATATATATAGAATTTCATACAAAGGAACAAAGCGATGGGTGAATATGGAGTCAGATGCAACGAACTAAGACTATCACTCCTCCAGGAGAGGTGCACGAACATAGACCGTCTGAAGGCTGACTGTCTGCATGAGGGAATGCCCACACGAGGGCCATGAAGTTGTAACAAGACGTACGTCTCTTCATTTTTAATTTTTGCTCTAGTAACGGATATAAAATGCGTTTCCCTCCCAAATTTTTTTGATTAAAACTCACTTACGTTCTTAATTTGCGGGAAGGCCCTAGGGCGGAAGATATCAATCAATCAATCAATCAATCAACTTGAAATATAAAAAATTTGAATGAAATTGTATTTTTTTCTAGATTTTTTTTTAATTTTCAGAATAAAAAGATTGTTAGAGTTTAGGTTAAAGTTTTCATTGTCTGCAACAAATGCATATTAGTGATTGATAGAAAAAGAAAATTAAGAAATTAGAAATTTAATAGAAAAATGATAGCAAGAGTGATAGAAATTCTTTTTTCGTTTTTGAATGGCAAAACGTTCACGATCATGAAATTGAATTTTATAGTAGATTTTAGCAATGAAACACGCTTTTGTTAATAAACCTGCCTCCTGAGTGAGAAGCAGAAGGCTGAGTTCAAGGCTCACGCAGATGTTACGTCTCTCAAATCGTTAAGTACGGAGAGATGCATCCCTGCACATTCTTGCACTGTTAGTCACTCACTCACTCACCCACACTCTCTCTCTCCTTTTCGCTCTCTCTCTCTCTCTCTCTCTCTCTACACACACACACACACACACACACACACAGAGTACCACAACTAGGTGTCATACGCTCCCTCGCTCTTGTTTGGACGCTCGCACTCACGCAAGTGCAAAGACTCGATCACCCCGACAGACAAAGAAAAAGACACAAAGATTCCCAAGGGAGAAAATCATGGTGATAAAACAATCGAGTCACAACTCCAAAAAGGAAGGGGGACTTCTGATTTGTACAATTAGAGACACACAAATGAAGAGACACGTGCAGCACAAAGAAAACGCATCAATCTGTCCAGACCACAGCTTTCAAGTCCATGCAGCCTCAGACGAAGGCAAACAGTCCCATGCGGAGATTGCCACACCATGAATTGGAAAGAACTAGAAAAAATGCGCGGACCCATTCACTTATCACTCCCTCATGTGACTACCAGCAGGTCAACCCAATCACATGCAAGCCCATGCATCCATTCATTCATTTATTCATTCATTCATCCATTCATTCCAGTCGATTGCTTCTCTCATGCACGCCCCCGGCCGAGTTTGTCTTTCCCAACTACCCCCCCGTCAAATTCAATCGAATTACGCAACGCGTTTCTCTACCAGCACTTGATCTTTTGTTTGCGCAGTCGCCCCCCCTGTTCCCACACTGAACTAACCCGATTCCCCCCCCAGTCACTCACTTTACTTGCAATGAAGCATGCCACGATTCTTAATTCTCTCTCTCTCTCGATGTTCTCTCGATCACACCCTTCCTCAACACTGTCCAGTCCACTCCAGTGTCCCAATTCCAAAAACCGAAGCTTCCCTCCCACCTTCCCTCCCTCTTCCCATCTTTTGCTCTAACATCTGAATCTCTTTTCAGGTGCGTTGCGTTCGTTCTAGCTTCCTTCAGAATCTTTCAATCCCTCTAGTGCCCCACTCAGACCTGCCTACTCTTTCGGTGGAAGGAAGTAGACCGAAGACTACTCCTTTCACCTCAAAAATTAAGACACAGGCACGAACCGGAGAAGAGAAAAAAAACAAAGACAACGAACACACAAATGCGGGGGGGCAGACGCAAACGGACTTTAAATTGACTTTATGCACACAACACCTTGAAGTTCCTTCCTCATCGATCAATCAAAACTGGAAATCAACTCAACCATAAGCTGGGGCCTCTCTGAGAGCCCTTGCAACGACTGTTTGGCCTCTGCCTTGATCCTGGGAAGGTTGCGGGTAAAGAAGGTGAGGGCGGCAGTGCGCAGCTCCTCCATGCCGTACTCGTCTGCCTTCACGAGCCAGTTGACGACGTTGTGCACGGAGAGGAGACGGGAGGCCCGACCGACCGCGTGCTTGTATACACGCTCTAACTGGATCTCCTTGGCCTTGTGCATCACCTCCATCAGGTGCTCATCCGGAAACCGGAGCTCGTCGGTGTAGAGGTACCGCAGGATGGCTTTGAAGGCTTCGGGGGTCGTGCTGCCGATCGTGATCTCTCTGCCGGCCTCCTGGCCCTCGTCAAAGCCGGACGTGAGCATCGCTCGGAAGTACTCCGAACGGCTGATGAGGACGGCACGGAGCGCGTGAATTCGAACGTCCCCCACTACGAAGGTGACTTCGGAGAGAGTCTCGTCGTTCAGCAGCGCCTCCATGTGGGTCGCGAACACAGAGGGAAGCACGGACTGAGCGCGCACTAGGTGCACGGGAGAAAGGGGCGTTAGGCCAGCAGCCACTTTCCGGATGCGTTGGTTGTTGGAGTCTGCGATGACGACGTTGCCGTCACAATCCACCGCAACTCCCTGTGGATAGCAGAACTGCGCCCGTGTGCATTCACCATCGCGGAATCCTACGCTACCGCTCCCTGCAAGGACCGTTACAGCGCCGTGCGGGTGATCTTGCGGACGCAGTGGTTGCCGCTATCTGCGACGATCACGTTGCCGCTGCCATCCACCGCCACGCCACGCGGACCGCTGAAGGATGCTTGTGTGCCTTGACCATCGCGGAATCCTGAAGTGCGGCTCCCGGCAAGAGTGCTGACGTTGCCTTCCGGCCTGATCTTGCGGATGCGGTGGTTTCCTTCGTCTGCGACGATAATATTGCCGCTGCCATCTACCGCCACGCCAAACGGATAGCCGAACTGCGCAGTGTGAGAGAAAATGAGAGATGGAGGGAAAAGTAAGAGATAGAGAGAAAGGCATGAGAGAAAGAGATAGAGAAAAGGAGACACAAAAGAAGAGATAGAAAGGTCCTGGAAGGGATAGCGAGGAAGAGATAGAGAGAAAGAGACAAAGAAAAGGAGATAGAGAAAAGGAGATAGGACGTAAAGGATAGAGAGGAAGAGACGGAGACCGTCGCGGAATCCTCCGCCACCGCTCCCGGCAAGAGTGCTGACGTAGCCTTCCGGGCTGATCTTGCGGATGCGGTGGTTTCTTTGGTCTGCGACGATAACGTTGCCGCTGCCATCCACCGCCACGCCACCCGGACACCAGAACTGCGCCTGCGTGCCTTGACCGTCGCGCCAACCTGAAGTGCCGCTCCCGGCAAGAGTGCTGACGTAGCCTTCCGGGCTGATCTTGCGGATGCGGTTGTTGTCGAAATCTGCGACGATCACGTTGCCGCTGCCATCCACAGCCACGCTATATGGATAGCAGAACTGCGCCTGCGTGCCTTCACCGTCGCGCCAACCTGAAGTGCTGCTCCCGGCAAGAGTGCTGACGTTGCCTTCCGGGCTGATCTTGCGGATGCGGTGGTTGCTGCAATCTGCGACGATGAAATTACCACTGCCATCCACCGCAATGCCTACCGGTTGGTGAAAGTGTGCCTGTGTTCCCTGGCCATCACCCCAGGTTGGGTCGCCGCTCCCCGCAAACGAGCAGACCTGCATGATGCTGTCTTTTTTCGAAGGGACTCAGAAAGGCAGGGCATGGGATGGTCAGGCTGAATTTAGACACCTGCAAGGGGCGTGAGTAGTCACAGTTTCCATGCTACTCCTCTTGGGAAAGTCGCCCTTGAGAGGCCTACTTGAAGATTGCCATGCAGTCTCACGGAAGCTTTCGA
>JAHBMJ010000378.1:15000-27500 GCA_018398765.1 Chromera velia | reverse complement strand
ATGACCAAAGGCTTTCAATCTTCGGCGAAGGACCAGATTAATCACAACAAGAAACAAGGAAACGAAGCTTGCGAGAAAAAATCGAACAACAAGCATGAAATTGCATGAAATGCTTTCATTCACTTTCTTGTCATATGGGAGTAAAAGTGAAACGAAGAGAAGAAAAGAAAAAGAACAGAATCATGAAGACATGCAAAGAGGAAGATGAAGAGAAAGAAACACACAAACAAAGAACGCTCAATCACTGTCAGCTTGCCCTTTCTTCTTTAATTCTTCTTTCAATTCACAGTCTCACTCGGACAGAAGACACTTCGTCATTCTATCTGCTCTTATCTCGTCTGTCGGGACACGCACGAACTCTGCATTCATTTCCTTTTTGCATTGCAGCACAAACTCAAGCATGCCTTGCTGACTGGGATCAGAACGGGCACGACCAGAGACCAGCTGTGCAAGCAGAGGTTGAGAGTCAAGAATGAACTGAACTATTGGCTTGGCTTTCCACATCCTCTCTACAAAATAAAAGTACTCAAAGGCAGCTTTCACTGCATCGCGCAGAGCAATCAGTTCAGCCGAAGTTGTTGAGCTAACTTTCACTTTCAGAGAACGTGACTTCCAGAAAACAGTGTTGCATTCTTCCTTGCTTGGCAGAGAAGCGTCTTTCTCCAATAACTGAATCTCAAATCCTATCTGTGCAGAATATTCTCTGAGAGAAAAAGATGCATCTGACCAGATGCGAAGGAGAGGGACCGACAACAGACGGACAAAGACAAGAGGCTTCGCATGAAGCTGTGCATGTACAATCATACGACGAAGGGTGTCAATCAATCGGTCAGTCGGTTTAGTATTGAATCGTGAAAGGAATGAGAATGCGAATGCGTAGGCAGGCAGAGTACGACACACCCATCCTAACTTGCCCATCCATGACTGATACTGAGAGACAAGCGAGGGATTGACAGATTCATCGAGAGAGGGAGGGGAAAAATCAGACCTGCGAAGAGCTCTCTTTCCTTTGTCCCCCAGCTCCGTCAGACATTCCAGCGCTTGAAAGTAATCAGTCTGGTCGATGATCAGCGTCTCATTGATAATTCTGACAGTCTGTCCGACATAGGTATGCGGAGCACCATCACTGAGCAGCTCGGGAGGGTCCATGTCTACCTCCTTCCTGATGGCATAGAGAATGCCCATCGGATGCTTTCCCCATGCCCAGAGATCATCGACGTACATGATCAGAATGGCATCGATCTCTCCTGAAGGATCTCTGCGAATGAGGATAGACTCGCTTGCCTCCTCGAAACCAAACTTCTTCGCCTTGGACTTGAACCACTTGGTGTAGACGCGTGGACTCCACTTCAATCCGTAGAGGGCGTTGTTGGCACTTGCAATCGCCCCCGGCATGTACTCCGGAATCTCTTCAGTCATGACAGCGGGAATCTCGGTGGGGAGCTTGACGTAGACTTTCTTCCCCACATCCATGGGGGCGTGTAAGAAAGCTGTGGACACGTCAGACTTAGCGCACGCGAAGGAGTTGCTAAGGGCGTAGATGATGGCTGCTCTGACGAGGCCCGGATCGGGAGTGCCAGAGAAGGTCTCGATCACCGTGGAGTCTCGATGACCCATGACAACGAGGCATGCTTTAGGAACTTGGCGGTTGCCCTTGAGCTTCCACGTTAGGACAAAGCACATCGGAATGGCCTTGTCGAAGTCAGGAGGCATCTCTCCCTTCTGCATGACGTAGATGGCAAGGTTCTTTTTGTACTTGCGCATCTCAGTGAGGATCGACTCATCGAAATCACCCTTTGCTATCTCCTCCTTGGTCGCAGGTACGTGACCTTTCGGGACTTTGACTGCCCGAGCGGAGGCAGCCATCTCAACAAGCTTGCAGAGGTCAGCAATCTTCACTTCCCTTTCCTGATTTGGAGGGAAGATCCAGTCCCCATCGACCGCCTCTGGCTCGTCCATGTGTTTGTCTGCAGATGGAGCGGCTTCAAAAGGAGAGACATTCAGTTCCCCGCCCCCTGAAGCCGCGGAGGGCTCAGAGGTGGGTAGATGGAGAGGAGGCTCACCGTCCTCAAGAGGGAAAGAAGAAGAAATATTTCCTTTCGGCAGACGAACAATTTCTCCTTGCTTCCATCCTTTCATTCCATCAAGCTTTGTCAAGAAAGAGACATCAACGGATGCACGCATGACTCGAACAAGGATAGCAGGGAAAGTGGGACCTCCACGCTCAAAAGAAGCAAAGACACCGACACCTGGCTGAAGTTCAATGGATGTCTGTTCTCCGTTTCTGTGTGCATGCGACTCGTCTTCCTGTGGACTATCACCACTGATAATCTCCGTTGACACAGGGACAGATGGCAGTGGAAGCAGATGAGAGGCAGCAGAGGAGTGAACAGAACGAACGTAGTGAGAATGCAGACGCAAAGCTGTCCATCTGTTTTCTCTTTTTCACAAGAACAGAGCAGGAAGACTCATTCCACTTGCCCCCGAAAATGCCCACTTCACCCTTTGGAAACAATGATTTCGTTCGAGGCTTTGGATCAAAAGCAAGCACGGGCATGCCAACAAGAAGTGAGTGCATGGGGGGAGGACGGCGATAGACAGCTTTGAACGGTGACTCACCCAACACTGAATGTACAGTGGTGTTCAGAGCATAGCACACACCCGGAAGGAGTGCGGGCCAGGCAGAATGAGGGAACTTGTACTGATCGAGCAACTTTTTCATCACCTTCTTGATCTCTCTGTTGGCCCTCTCGACGATGCCCTGAACTGCCGGAGTGTACGCGGGCCCAGTCAGATGTGTGATGCCTCGTTCTCGACAGAACTTCTTGTACTCGTGGTTGACAAACTCCCCACCGTTGTCTGTGCAGACATAAGTGGGCGCCCCCCACTTGGCAGTCCAGGCAATGAGGTGATCGAGGGCGGCATCCTTGGTAGTGAGTGCCATGAGGGACTTGAGGCGCTTGCTGCTGTCAACGATGACAGAGAGGTAGACGAATCCACCTATCCCTTTGTCGTACATCTCCGTCAAGTCCTGAAAGATCTTGTAGTTGAAGGGATGCTTGTTCTGCTCAGAGTCGTCTCGACTCCCAATCTGTCGCTTCACCGCATTGACTGCAAGACAGACTGGACACGCACGCACAGCCTCCTCACAGTCACTCTCCTTGCCGATGTCGTACCCCCTTTCCTTGAGGGTGCGATACATGGCTCGAGCAGAAGGATGACCAAGGAACTTGTGAATCTCGGAGAAGGTGTGCTGAGAGAGATCGGGCTCCTCTCTCTGTGCGTTGACTTCAGAAGCACCCTGCTTTGTCTGCTTGGAGTCCGTATTCTCTGTGTTCGAGTCGTTGTTGTCTGCCTCGTTCTCGTGAGCAGAGTCAATAACAAAAGACTGTCGCTGACTCAGCTCTTCAGCATGTCGGTGTAGAAGAGCACGGAGATGAGCTCTGTCTGCATCAACGTTGCGGTTGGGGACCCACATGCATTGGGGAACACGGTGAGTCCGTTGATGATGGGGCCTCTCAAGGGTTTGGAAAAACCGGGAATGGTCTTGACAGGGGTGACAAAGTGGTCGGCGTTCTTGCAGTATCCAATAGGCGCAGGGATGAGAGCTCTGCATCCGCCACCCTTGATCATTGCTCCTTCCCACACTGTGTAGACGGACCGGCCTGTCGCGTCCATGGTAGGAATGGTGAGAACAACGTCCTCGTAAGTGGTCAGCTTGCCCTTCTTCTTGCCACTGAGGGTCTCTGCGGTGTTGAACGATGTCGTGTTCTTCACGGACTTCACCACGAACCGTCGGAAGGATTCAGGGAAGAGACCTTTCGTGCACCCGGAGTCGACGGTGAGGTGCAATCCCTTCAAGAGCTTCTGGCCAGCTCGTGTGGCAGAGTCGCATGTCAGCGCTGTATGTGGTTGCGTGTCAGCCCCTTCGGTCATACAGATCCACTCGGTGTACGAGTCAGCGGCATCAGCCTCTTCATGTTCATGATCATCCGCCAAGTCAGCGAAGCGGACGTTCTTCTTGCCTTTGCCTTTGTTCTCCTTCCGTGCCTTCCGGCAGGCAGCCGACCAGTGGTTCTCTAGAGTGGTTCTTCTTGCCTGCAGTTGTTGCACTTGTCGTCCGGTTTGACCGGGCACTCATGAGGCTGAGTCCGGTTGCAACGGTAGCATCTCTTCTCGTTGTCCTCCTCCCTGACCTTGTCGGCGGGGAAGCGGTTCGGTCGGGACTTTGACTTAGTCCCTCCCTGCAGACCACGACGACGACGATGATCTGCGACACCAGCCATCTGCCCTTGCTGTGCGGGCGGCTGTGGAGAAGAAGAAGCCGAACTCAAGATGGACTCCTGCTTCGCGAGCACATCGAGACGGTCGAGGATACTGGTGACATCCTCGGCAGCGAGGCCATCAAGTAGTCTGTGCTTGTGCTTGTCGGCAACGGAAGCAACCAAGGTAAGAAATTGGTCGCTGTCACTGGGGTCGTAGTTGACTTCCTTGCAGTCGCGCATCAGTTGCTTCCAGGCCTCCACATGTTGATGGAGGTTGTGGTTGTGATGTTGCCTGAAGGCCTTGAAACGCTTTTGCACATCGAGGCGCCTTTTGGTGATATCCGGCAGGTAATGTTTCTGCAAGGCATCAAGGATCTCTTTGCGTGCAGGGGGAGCGTCAGGGTCAGTCACAACTGACTCAATAACCTCCATGAACTCGGCGTTCGGCCCTCCAGCAGTGCCTGCGTGGATGATGAGGCCGAGCTCTGCCTGCTTCTTCATGGGCGCATCGGTGAACGTCATCGTTGCTGAGTTCAACATGATCTCAAGAACCTTCCTCGAGGATTGGAAGCGTCCCTTTCCATAGAGAGAGAAGAGAGGGATGCTTTGGAATGGAAGGTTGGAGGAATGCCGATTCGCCATGGTCTTGCGCAACAGTTGGAAGGTCAACGAAGGAAGGAGAAAGGAATCAAAGGTCTGCACACACTGATATGTTAACTAAAGACTATTGTGCAGTGACTATCAATTGTTGGCAAGAGATTCAGAAGGTCTGATAGTATATATGCAAACGTACAGACACTTGCAAGTCATACAAGTCTATCAAATCGATTGGCTAAATTGATTTGGATGCGCGTGCTCAAATTGTAAATCGATTCTGTCAGTCGATCGATCGATTCAATCGAATATACAAATTCGATTCTGTATTGCATACAACGAGAACGGAAATTGAATATGATGAGACGGCATTGTTGCACTGTTGCTTCACGCATGCGCGATATGATGCATGAACATTCTCAAGGCTACGGCATGTCCGAAAATACGCGAACGCATGCATGCACACCGATACAGATGGACGGGGGCCACGCGCGGAACTGTTCAGATATCATGCACGGCCAATAGGGCGCTACAGCATGCACACGGCCTATAGAGCATCACAGCAAAAGAAGTCTCGGCTCAACACTAACATGCCGAGGGGGTTAGGAAAGGAGGAACCAGTCGAGGGCTCAGGACCGATTTTTTTTTTTTTTTTCTTTCTTTAATTCTTTCTTTTCTTTCTTTCTTTCTTTCTTTTTTTCTTTCTTTCTTTCTTTCGTTCGTTCATTCGTTCGTTCATTCGTTCTTCCTTCCTTCCTTCCTTCCTTCCTTTCTTTCTTTCTTTCTTTCTTTCTTTCTTCTCTCTTTCTTTGTTTCTTTCTTTCTTTCTTAGACTATCTGTCTGTCTGTCTGTCTTTTTTTCTTTCTTTCTTTCTTTCTTTCTTTCTTTCTTTCCTTTCTTCCTTCCTTCCTTCCTACATTCCTCCCTTTCCTCTTTAAAAATTCTTTCTTTCTTTTTTTCCTTCTTTCTTTCTTTCTTTCTTCAATGGAGGGTTTTTTCCTCTGTGTCCCTGGAGGTTTTCCCCTGAGGCGCTGCGAGAGGAGGGGGAAAGAAGAAATACAGGGAGATAGGGAAACGGGGGAATATCAAGTTACTGTATAACGCCAAGAATTTAGCGACTGTTTCTTCTGGGTGCCAAATCGGAAGTTTTCGGTCGGCTGTGACAGTCAAGCAGGCTGGTATATCAAAAGACCGGACTGGAAATGACTGTCAAACCTTCCCTGGCTCCTGTTCTGGTCAGAAAGGGTGGGAAAGGGAAGGAAGGGGAGAAACTGACCGAACGGAAATAGAGAGTGGGAAGAGCTGAAAAGGGGAAAGAAAAGCTAGGTTTTCTCCCTCACTGCTCGAAAGAGGAAGTTTTTTCCTGGTTGTAGACCGCTGTGATTGATAAAGCGGTGGTCAGCATGACATGTTAGTAGTATGGTTAGGGTATAGGTGAGGGGGGAGGGAATGAGATGAAAGGAGGGAACCGCTGACATGTTGAGGGGGTTGGGAAAACAGGAACCACTGGCGAGCTTGGGACCGCAATTAATGGTACCAAGCAGCAAGTCTGGTTTTCTTTGGGCAGGATGAAGAGAAAGAAAAGAGAGGAAGAGAAAGGAAGAGATGGGGGAAGAGAGAGATATAAGAGAAAAGAAAAGGGTGGTGATGGATGGGGGGGTAGGGGTGCTCTACGGTGCTGCGGCGACTGTTGCAACACCAGACTCAGTTGTATTATTTGTCTGGGGCCGAATATGGTGCATAACAGACGACTGAGAGGGGAGAGGCAGGAGAGACCTTGAGCATGACAGAACTGTTTCAGGCTCTCAAGTCGTGAAGCAAGGTGGGCTTCAAGACAGTGATAGTCAAATGGAACTGTCATATGCTAGAGGCAGGGGTGAGGGGGAGAGGTATAGTCAGGAAAATAGATTTGACATCCTGCACAACTAAAGTTTTGCTAGACTGCCCCAGTGGAAGGGGGAGCAGACATGCATATGGGGTATGCGACTGACTCCGGAGGAGTGTATCCCAGTGGATAGCCACAGCCCCGTGGTGGACGAAAGTCTACCGAGATCGAGACCAAGACCCCCCCGTGCAATACAAAATTTCAAAATTGTTCAGGCAAGCCGCGGTACACAGGTCACAGAGATGCTGCTTGGAAGGGAGTTTTCGGCCTATGTGGGCCTTGCAGAGAAGAAAGAGTAAAGGAAGGGGGGGGAGTCAGCAGGGGTGCTGGCAAGAGAATTGAAAGAAAGAGAAAGACCATTTTGATGTTTAAGAGATAGAAAAGATACAAACGGAGAGAAAAGCCTGACAACATCAGATTGAAGAAATATAATAAAGGAACTAAGAGCTGCTAAGCATGCAAAAGAATTTATGGATGTAAAGAATAGGTTTAATAAAGAAATGTTGAGGAGAAACAATTTTTTTTAACTAGCTAAGGAACCCATTGAAGAAGAAGTCGGGGAAGGGAAAAGGAAGACCACAACGCTCATCCATAGATAGGCAGAGTTGACCATGCGAACACATGGAGAATGAAAGGTATTAATTTTTATCTACCGTGGAGTAGTATAAGCTAGGCGCGGCGACCTAGTCCGAGGGGCTTGCGCTTGCAACAGATTGGCCATAATAGACGGACAGGACCTATGCCTAAGCAAGATGCATACTGGCCCGACAAAGGACCACAGAGACACTAAAGAATATACGAAATCATGTGACAGTTGCGACGTCAGTTAAGCGTGTTCTGACTTTTTTTTAGGATCCATGGCATGCCGCGTGCACAGCGTGGGATCCATGGTATACCCTTCAATTTGTGATGGGATCCATGCATGCATGTGGATCTCAATTGCACCGACACATGGTGGGATCCATGCATGTGGATATCGATTACACCGAGACATGGATATCTCTTTGTACCAACATATGGATCTCGGACAAGCGTCGGACAACTGGCATTTAATTTACATGTGTTCCTTCACCTTGTTGTGAGGGCACTTGGACCCCTTCTCCTCTCTCACTTCATGTTCTCCTTCCACCTCCAGTCTCTGACCATCCCCGACCATCGGTTGCGCATTGGCGCCACCTTGCTCCGCAGCGGCACCATTTGAAATTCCCATCACAGCATCCGCTTCTGCTCCTCCTCCTTCATACAGCTCAACGTCTTCTACTTCCATCTTCCACAATGCAGGATGGACACCCGCACTAGATGAGAGCGCGATAAACGAAACGAAACGGGGGGACAAGAAAAAAACGAAACGCTAGGGTGGAATCCATCGCACCTGGCTTCTTCGACGCAGATTACCTGTTTGCCTTTTCAGGTATGGGTTATGCTTTCACACTCTCCTCACATTCAACTGCATGACTTTCTACTCTGTCGTGTGTGCATAACCGACCATCTATCCGTTCCCGTATCTGTCTTTTCGTTCGAATGCATGGCCTGCCGAGCGATATGGGTTTGCCATGGATCCTATCCATGCAGACAGACACATGGCATGGATCCCACCTCTAGTGGCATGGATCTCAGCTTGGCCGGCTACCTCGTCATTAAAATGAGCCCGTCGCCGTAGACGGTGGCGGCCGTCCTAGCTCTCAATGGCCCGCATGGAGATCGTTTTTTCCCCACGATCTGTCTCTCTCTTCTTCATGCCTCGCTTCTCTTCCCTTACTGCTCGTCTCGTGTTTCTCTCGCAGTACCAGCATGCTTCGATATATTTGTTCGTACAGTCTCCAGCTTGCCGCAGACCTCCTTCTTACCTGTTCGTCTCCTCTTCACCTGGCGGCCAGCCTCCTAGGCCAGCCTCCTTCATTGCTACCTGTCTCCGTTTTCCGTATCTGTCTCCTTCACGCCTGTCAGTACCCGTCTCCATGATCATGCATGCCTGCCGCTCTCGGTTTTGTCGCTTCGCCTCCTAGACTCGTGCGTCTCAATGTCGTTCTTCCCTGATCTTCATCTGAGACACATCTCACCAACTAGATGAGGCGATCTCCTTCATGCCTGTCTGTCTCTTTTTTGCCTGTTTGCCTCCTTCTTGCCTGGCTGTCTGCTTTCTGCCTGCCTCTCTCCTTCATGCCCCCCTGTCTTCTTTTGCCTGCTTACCTCGTTCTTGCCTACCTGTCTCCTTAATGCTTACTTTTCTCCTTTTCGCCTGCTTGCCTCCTTGAAGTTCATGCCCTAGCTTCATGCCTGCCTGTCCCCTTCTTGTCTGCCTCCCTCCTTCGTGCCTGCCTCTCTCCTTCTTGCCTACCTGTCTCCTTCTTGTCTGCCTGTCTCCCTTTTGCCTGCTTGCCTCCTTGCCTGCCTGACTCCTTCTTGCCTGCCTGTCTTCTTCTTCTCTGCCTCTTTCCTTCTTGCCTGGATGTCTCCTCCTTTCCTAACTGTCTCCTCTGTGCCTGCCCCTCTCCCTCATGCCTCCTTGTCTCCTCTTGAAATGCTTGCCCCCTTCTTGGCTACCTATCTCCTTAATGTCTACCTTTCTCTTTTTTGTCTGCTGGCCTCCTTCATGCTCGCTTGTCTCCTTTTTGCCTGCCTCTCTCCTTCATGCCTGCCCCTCTCCTTCTTGCCTGCCGGTCTCCTTCTTGCCTGCCGGTCTCCTTGTTGCCTGCCTGCCTCCTCCTTGCCTGTCGGTCTCCTTCTTAATTGCCTGGCTGTTTTCTTCTTGCCTGCCTCCCTTCTCCTTGCCTGGTTGTCTCCTCCTTTGCTGGCTGCCTCCTATGTGCCTGCCTCTCGCCTTCACGCCTCCCTGTCTCCTTTTTGCCTGCTTGCCTATGTCTCCTTTTTCCCTACTTGCCTCCTTCTTCCCTCGCTGTCTCCTTCTTGCCCGCCTGTCTCCCTCTTGGCTGGTTGTCTCCTTCTTGTCTGCTTCTCCCCTTCATGCTTCCTCACCTCCTTCTTGCCTCGTTGTCTCTTCCTTTCCTGCCTGTCTCCTTTGTGTCTGCCTCTCTCCCTCAATAACATGCCCCCTCGTCTCCTTTTTGTCTGCTTGCCGCTTCTTGCCTACCTGTCTCCATAATGTCTACCTTGCTCTTTTTTACCTGCTTGCCTTTTATGTCTGCCTATCTCGTTCTTGTCTGCTGCTCTCCTTGTCACCCACAGTATTTGTCTCTCATATTAACTCTGGCTCGACTCGCTTTGACCACCTATTTAATGTTTCTCACCATCTCTACTGATCTTTACCACTCGGGTTTCCCTTTTTTTCACAGTTGCGATACGTTTTAGTTCATCGTTCTCTCCATTGTCATACAACTTTGCAATTTATGTAAGCTACCACACCCTCCTTTTTTGACCCCATTTACATCAGCAAAACATAGATAGCGTGACCTATCATTCTACATAATTCGAGTAATACTAAATTGGTCACATCGTTACACTATAACTAGTCAAAAATTAAACATTTTATTTATCATTTTTTATCTTTTTTTTCTTCTAATCAGCAAAACTATAACTTTTAATTGCAATAAAAACATTTGATGCAAATTACAATTGAATTGATAAAACTAAATGGCAAAGCTCTTCTTCAATCTTCGTGGTATGATAACGATATAAGAACGCCGTTTTGTTTCTCTTTATGTCACTCACTCTGTTTGCACGTATGGATATGTATGGGTCGATCTAGTTTACTTGCATCCCCTCCAACTCAACATTTGCATCTAATAAAAACGACTACAAAGTAAAATATATATTTAAAAAAAAAAAAAAAACTTGAAGTATTGAAATCGACGCATGTATAGAACTCTCTCTTCAGGGCCCCGGCAATCCCCGGCATACCCCTTCTTCGGGGGTATCCTATGGTATCCTGCATCCTGTGATGTCCTGTGAGCGAGGCTGCAAATTTTTTCAGTGCAAGAAAAGGAGCCCCCTTTTTTTGTTGACATCTTGCCTCCTTCTCATTCCTTCTCTGAAACAATGACCAAAGATCATTCTTCACTTTTCGATTTGACGAATTGCGACCATTTCGGCTGCGAAGGTCTTCGCCCAAAGAGGCTGGTGCTTTGACTTGACAACTCGTTTTTTCTCCTTTCTTGATCCACTGATCGATCGACAAGGGCGATCTTTGTTCCAACTCAGTGGAGTTTTCTCTCTTGTCGCCTTCAGCAAAGAAGGCAAAGACGGCCACCAGGCGGAAGGACTTGACTGCTTGTAAAGATGAAAAGAGGAGTCAGTTTGTAACCCCAGGAAGAGGCGTTTTGTGAGACTTTTTGTGAGCTGTCTCCTTCGTGTTTTTTTGCTGTGTGAAGGAGACGTGTTGAAGACTGTGGGGTGCTTTTTGTCTCATTCGTTGACTTTACTTCCCCTGATGAGCTTTTGTGTGTACTTTCGTAAGTCTTTGCTCTTTGCCCTTTTGCCTGCAGGGGAAAACTCCCTTTGAGACGAAGAAGGAAAAGGTTGAGTACTTGAAGAAAAGGTTCTACTACCTTAGGGATCAAGGAGACATTCTTTCGGATTCCGACGGGGAAGACGCTGGAGGAGCTGTCCGTCCTTGCTGCCCCTTCGTTTGCTTTTTCACTCCCTTGCTTTTGCCTTGGCAGAGGAGACGGTGTCTGTGCGATTTCCAACCAGAGTTGAAAATTCTCCCCTCCAGTCTCCGCTTTCTGTCCCCGTCTCCCTTTTCCTTTGTTCCTCTTGGGAGTTTTTTTTGGCCTCCCTTCTCTCCTCTGTCAGCAGAACAGACACAGAACCTTCGCCTCTCTCCACCCCTCGCCTTGCCTGCCGCACTCTCTATCAGGAGAGGCCTTTGTCTTGGACCTTTCTGGCACACTCTCGCGGTCCCTGTCGCTTTTCTGTGTTTCGTTTGGTTGCTGCGTGTCCCTCTGGTCTCTCTTGGCTCTCGTGAAGTCTCAGTCCAGCTTTCGTTCTTTGCTTCCGACATGAAAGGGGCCGGGGGGAAAACCCTGTGGAAAGGAAGGGAAAACGTTTGCTCCTTTCTCTTGTTCAAGTTAGAGGAGGCTTGTCTCTTGTGCAAGTTAGAGGAGGCTTGTCTCACATATGCCCCTGCCTTTCCTCGCCACTTCTCCCTGGCTTCCCTCCCTCCTCCGCTGCCTCGTGTTCTTCCTATCTTCAGCAAGTGAAGAGTGCGACCTCAATCGCCAAGCAGAACGGCCACGACCACAAGCTCGCGAACTCCGGCGGCAACAGAGGAGGGTCTCAGTACAACAGAAGTGGACACTACAACAACTACCAGAGAAGGGCACACCCCTACGGCGGCGGCGGCGGTGGCGGTGGGGGGCGCAGGTATGACTACGACAATGCCCGAGGACCCTACAACCGATCCGGAGGGGGCGGCTACGGAGGTGGTGGCGGCGGCTACGGACGCGCGAACGGATACGGCGGTGGAGGTTATGGAGGTCGCCAGAATCGCCCGTACGAGAACAAGGGTGCAGGGTACGGGGGGAGCTACAAGAACGAGCAGGGGAGGAACCAGACGGCCTCGACGGAGGCCTCGGTGGCAGTGAAGGGAACCAGCGGCGGATCCTCAGGGTCGAGGGCGTACCTGAAGAATCTGTTCTCTCAGCCCGGCCTTACCACAACACTACAGACACGAGACCTGAACAAAGAACAAGGACGGTGAGTGAGTGAGTGAGTGAGTCAGCAGGAAATGGAGAGTGGTAGTGAGGGCGTGGGGGGGCGAAGAAAGGGCCAAAAAGGCAGAGGAAGGAGAAAGGAG
>JAHBMJ010000377.1:102574-126024 GCA_018398765.1 Chromera velia | reverse complement strand
CCGAGAGAGAAATAGAGAGAGAAAGAGAGAAATTCCTGTACAGTTTACCTTCTGATCGACTGACTCACTTTTGCATTTGCAGAAATTATGCTCTGAGTTCCTTCAGAACCGCGATGTCATCGTGGTCCGGTCCATTCTCAATGCGCTTTTGCGAAATGCTGAGGAAGCGAGGGAGGGAGGGAGGCAGAGAGAGAGGGAGAAAGAGAGATTGAAACAATCAATTTCGAGGGAGGCCAATTTTTCTATAAAAATTATGATAAAACCCAACAACACAATTCCGTAAGAGCGCATTGTGCAAGTGGCGCATCACAGAAGAAGGGTAACTCATCGTGTTGGTCCATTCATGACCTTTCTGCACATGTTATTGAGGAACGTTGGCTTTCTCTCTCTTGAGACCTTACACTTTTTCTTGTGAAAACAAGTACGGGAGCTTTTTGGAAGAGAGCAAAAAAAGAAAATCGTCCATAGAAGCAAAAGAAGATAATTAAATTGGCTTTTGAACCACTGAATTACTGACTGACTCTGCAAACTTTTGCATTGATTTCTCTACTCTCTGCAGATCGTGCAAGCCTAGGTCCCTCGGATTGGTCTTGCCAGCGAAAAAAATTAAACTCCTGCGATGGATGGATGGATGGATCAGTCAGTCGGATCGAGCGAGAGGGATCGAAGGAAGGAAAGATACACAATGAAAACACAGACACATGCAGATTCGCATACCGTCAAGCTACATCGTTTGTGTATGAGAAAGGGGGTTGGGGGGGGGGGAAGAGAGACAGAGAGAGGGGGGGGGAATTGCAGGGACGGAGGAAGGGACATAGGGAGCCCGAATGCCTCCAAGGTGGACATGCCCCTCTTAGACGTGCGTCATGACTTAACTGTTCTTTCTTTCTTTCTTTTTGTGTCAGCCTGCCTGCTTGCTTGACTGACTTTGAGAGTGCGTAGATGAGCCCTGTCGCCTTTCCAAAGGCAAAGCGCCGGGCAGATTCCCCCAGAGAGGGACCCTCAAGGGGCCTGCAGATTGGGAAGGAGATGGGCTTTTAGACATACAGCTAGGACAGTCAGGCAGACACGGTAAAAGCAGAGTCACTCCATTCAACACGACGAACGAGCAAACATGCTTCATATTATCCCTGCCAATCCTAAAGCAGACAGGAAAGAAACAGGTCAAGCCTGCAGGACTTCGATTAGCACGAGGACCTCTGTTAAAGCATGCAGTCTCCTTGCAGCCCCCAGGATGGACTCCGACGGGTTGCTGCCGTCTATGCTTCTCCTTCCCGTTCCCCTTCTTCTCACTATCTGACTGATCCTTCCCACTGCGGCAGATAGACATTCCGATGGACGGATGTGCCTACAACACATGGCTGAAGGCACTGTGAATCTGCCCCCTCGGACATTGCCTCTGGCCATGGGATGTCTACCCCCCCTCCCTTTATTTTCAAATACCACAGGCCCTGCCAATATGCAAAACTTTTTTTTAATTTGCAAGATAAAAACTGGCTGCAGGGCTTCTCGCAATAAGCAGCACTTTCATCAGAATACTGTACGCACCTTTTCTAAGTGCCAGACAATAGGGCCGGGAGACGGGGACTGCGCCCTAGAGGCTATGCCCAGAGGACCCATGCAACTGTCGAGGCCAAGAGGGACAATACCCCTGAAGTGACTCTTCTCGATTGGCAACCGTTGTTCGTATGTGGTGGGTACTGACCGATCGGTTAACGAAGGGCTGTGGTTTGCTTGAGTGGTGGGTGGATGGGTGAGGGGGCTGTTGGGGTAGGACCACAGGCCCTGCCAGTATTCTTGATTTGCAATTTGTTGAGGCCGCCACCTACCTTTGAAATCAGCGATGTAACCTTACTCAGGTCGGAAGCGCACTTCTCCTCTCTCTGTTCACCAACTTTTGAGAACCATACGAATACCACTGTGTTCAGTCCACACACACACACACATACACACACACACACATACACACATACACACGCACACACACACACACACACACAAGAACACACACACATACACACACACAAGAACACACACACAAGAACACATACACACACACACACATACACACACCACCACACACACACGAACACACACACCACACACACACATACATACACACACACACACACACACACACACACACACATACACACCACACACACACCACACACAAAGACACGCACACCCAACCGCACAGAGAGAGGGGGAGAGAGAGAGAGAGAGATGACGGACAGGATCGTGAAAGCCCAGGACGCACACAGAAAAGACTTTTCTTTTCTTTTCTTCTTCTGTTTTCTCTTTCAGGGCTTAAGCAGGAAAAACCTTTCTTCTTTGTGTCTCTCTTCTTCTTTCTTGTCTTCCAGGTCTCAAATAGAAGGTTACCGTACCAGAAGGAATCTCGTGAGCTTTGAGAAATGCCAGAATGCCTGTGCGGCTGAGAAAAGAAGATGGACAAAACATGACAAAACAGGACGCATACAAACAGACACCCCCCAGAGAGGACATACACCTACCGGGGATGGTCCCCCCTGTGCCCAATTCGGGACCTCCCATCAATGGGGAACGCAGCTGCAGAAAGTCCATATGCGGATGAATGCAGTTGGAAGTCAAACCTTTTATTTCAATTCACCAAACGGAATAAGCCAAACGGCTGGAGGCAACAGATTGGGAGAGCAACGTCCCTAGCGTCTTCACACACACACACACACACACACACACATACACACACACACACACATACACATACACACACACACACATAAAGGACTCACACACAATTACTCGGGCAGTGAAAGAAGTGAAAAGACCCTCTAGCTGCAACTCTCATCATCATCTCAAAGACGAGAGAGTTGAAGTGCCGAGATCGCGGGCGGATCGCGGGCCTCAGTGCCTAATCATGCGGGAGTTCTGGTGTCACTGATTATGTTGGAACACGGCCGCTGTTTGAACTCGAGAGGGAAGAGGTTAGGCACGGGTACTTGTGGACAACGGGAAAAAACGGAAAGAATTCAAAACAGATGGATGGACGGGCTCACGTGGTAAGACACACTGAATTCACAACGCTGAGGAGACAAAACAAAAAATGCTCCTGATGAGAGCACATCATTTTCTTGAACACAAAACGGGTCGATGCACCCAAAGACTACCGAAGACTTACGAAGGGAAGCGGCTTCTTCTCTCTCACGTTTTCTGCTGCAGCAAAAAGATGGAGACAAATTTTATTCTGGATTCACAGCGGTTGAAATCAACTCCCAACCTGCACACAGGACAGTATGCTGACTAGGATGCAGTCCCTCTGTGCATGATCAGGTGATGACTTCAGCAAAGGACCCTAGCAAAGGACCGATCACCCTTCATCGGTCTAGTGGATACACTTTCACTGTTGCACCACCGTCTCCCTCCAGGGCCCCCAGTTGACCGAAACGTTCATCCCCTGTCCTCAAAATCTGCACACAGGTGAGTCTTTCGATCTCCAGCAAAGGTGTGTCGAAGGTTCCTCTGCGTGACTGACTTTAAGGGGCGATCGAGGTTCCACCAGAGTCCAGTTTGACGCGCCGAGCAACAGCCCGAGAACGCAACTTCCCCAAACCACCCCGAAACCGGACAAGTTCCCTTCACCGTCCCAACAGTCGACTAAGGACACTCTCGGGACACTTTAAGGAAGTTGGGGAAGTTGTCTGACAGAGTTGATCGGACGATGGGGACTTGGAGAAGAGAGGGGATGGTCAGGGTGAGGGACAGAGGAGAGGGAGCATGGTGTGAGCATGCACACGCATGCAGAAGATTGCAGAAGACTTGACAAAAAATTTTGTGTGTGTCCTAAAGCTCTATAGCTCTTCGATGCCCAACATTGCCCAACACAGCAACAATCCATGCATGCAAACTTCCACAACATTCCCAACCTACATTCAAACCTCTTCAAGCCCAGCAACAACCCCAAAAGTCTGTTTAACTGAGGATCAGTTTTCACTTCTGGTACGCCTTTTGCAGAACGACAGATTTCGGAAAGAGAACTGGTGGAAGGGAAGATGGGAGCAAACCAAACGAGTGAGGCTCCGCAGGGAGCCCCAGCAGGCCCCTCCCAATCCTCTGCCTCCCCCCCTGCGAAGAGCGGGAGTACAGGAAGAATCATCGACCCTGCTAAGGCCAAGAACAAAGTCCAGCTGGCCGCAACTGTCCTCGGTTAGCACACGCTCTCTGTCGTTGCATCTATGCTTCTTGCCGTCTCCGAATGCCTTCGCGTACGCCAACTTTCGACTCAACTCTTTGCCCCCAGACTCTTTGCCTATTCCATTGATGCCCCCATGCCCGGGTGTTTGCCTCATGGTGAAATGAGAACATTGTGCGATCTTATCCTTTCAGTGCTGTTGGTTGATGAGTGCCTGCAGGAGGAATCCCTCCCTTTCAGGCCTACCACACCTCCTATATATGCAGTGCTGTTGGTTGATGAGTGCCTGCAGGAGGAATCCCTCCCTTTCAGGCCTACCACACATCTTATATATGCAGTGCTGTTGGTTGATGAGTGCCTGCAGGAGGAATCCCTCCCTTTCAGGCCTACCACACCTCCTATATATGCAGTGCTGTTGGTTGATGAGTGTATGCAGGAGGAATCCCTCCCTTTCAGGCCTACCACACCTCCTATATATGCAGTGCTGTTGGTTGGTGAGTGCCTGCAGGAGGAATCCCTCCCTTTCAGGCCTACCACACCTCCTATATATGCAGTGCTGTTGGTTGATGAGTGTATGCAGGAGGAATCCCTCCCTTTCAGGCCTACCACACCTCCTATATATGCAGTGCTGTTGGTTGATGAGTGCCTGCAGGAGGAATCCCTCCCTTTCAGGCCTACCACACCTCCTATATATGCAGTGCTGTTGGTTGATGAGTGCCTGCGGGAGGAATCCCTCCCTTTCAGGCCTACCACACCTCCTATATATGCAGTGCTGTTGGTTGATGAGTGCCTGCAGGAGGAATCCCTCCCTTTCAGGCCTACCACACCTCCGTGGTTGTGAACGGAGAGGAGTACTTCTTCGACATGGGGGGCGTGGAGACCACACGAAACCTTGGCAGTCACCAGCAGGCAAACCAGGCAGGACAGAAGACAGCAGTCATCGACATGGGTCAGTGCAGAGGCCTTCTGGGGTCTCTCTTTCTCTCTCTCTCTGCTGCTGTGTCTTTCTGTGGACTCCTCACGAGGCCGTGATGTGATTGGAGTGCCGTGGGTGTGTTTGGGTTGATTGATGGTTGGCTGTCTGATGAGTGAGTGCTTGGATGGATTGGGTCAATCAGGAATGAAGACGAGGGGATGAGTGAGTGGATTGGATGGATTGGGTCAATCAGGAATGAAGACGAGGGGATGAGTGAGTGGATTGGATGGATTGGGTCAATCAGGAATGAAGACGAGGGGATGAGTGAGTGCATTGGATGAATTGGGTCAATCAGGAATGAAGACGAGGGGATGAGTGAGTGGATTGGATGGATTGGGTCAATCAGGAATGAAGACGAAGGGGAAAGTTTGAATGAACCATCGATCGATTCGTCTGACCGCATTCATGGGTGCATGGAACCGAATTGAGGAAGTTGACGTGCGGGCAGATGGATTCATAGGCATTATAAGCAGGAGAGATGTATTTACAACAAAGCTGAACTCATTCTGCCTGCCTCCGTGCCTTCTGGTGGTGGAGAAGAGGGAAGGGAGGCTTGAGGGAGGACGGCAACCAACTCGATTCTGTATCGGAAGAGAGAGAGACACACAGAGAAGAATAGATGTATTCCCTGAATCTGTTCCTTCCTTCCTTTCTCGCGTGTTCTTTCTCTCTTGCTGTTTCTGGACAGCTGGGCCGATCATTCCATCGATGTCTGTCCATTTTGCTCACTTTGTTGTGCGACTGAGTGAATTTTTCAAGCGGACCATACAGACTGACGGTCAAGGGAACGGGTTGTCCGACCACAGCGGGACGGACATGCAGGTCCTCGTTTTTTTTTTTTTTTTAAAGTTAATTCTCCTCGAATGAATGAATGAATGAATGAATGAATGAACGATCGATCGATCGATCGATCTGCATGAATCCGAATTCCCATTTGTATGTCATGGCCTTGCAGGTTTGTGTTACTCCTTCATAATTCAGTATACTAAAATGCATCCCATGTGTGTCGCTGTACGGCATTGCTTTGCGTTGTGTTGCAGGGATGTCCGACAAGTCTGGATCGGATGTGCTGCTTGCTTTGAGGTCTCACTTCGGAGGTTAGTCGTCTGTTTTTGTGGTGACAGGCTTCTTTTCGATTCCTTCCCCTTCCTTGCTCGGGATTCTGCTTACTTTTTCTGGTCTGACTTTCCGCCTGTGTGCTTGCTGGTTCGTCTGCGTGGAGAGGACTATGCAGTTGGTCGGTCGGTCGGTCAATCTGTCGAGGAATGAAGCATGCATGGTCTAGCTGTCTTCGTTGGATTGACGTCTCTCTTTTTGCCTTCTCTCCCCCTTTTTTTTTGAAGTCGTGGCAGGACGATCTGGAGGATCAATCGTCTGTCTGGTATTCACAGCGTACGTGCGTCGATTAAGGGTTCCTTCCTCGTGTGTGTGTGTGTGTGTGTGTGTGTGTGTGTGTGTCAAATAGGAAAGAATGCAAAGGAACATGAGGGGGGGGGGAGTACGCTGAGTTCATTTGATTTCTTTTCCCTTCCCTTTCTTTCCCTTCCCTTACCTTCTTGTGTCGCTTTCACCCATCCGCTCTTGCTTTTGTTTCCTTTCCGCTCTCTAAATTGACTCCCCGCTCGCTTCTCTCTGTCGGTGTGTGTGATCCTTTAATTTATCTTTTTCTTCCTTTCTCTCTTCCTTTATTTATTTCTGTGTGTGGGACTGCCTGCATGCATGCAGAGGGAAGTTACGATCTTGTGAGAAAAAACTGCAACTCGTTCTCGGATTGTGCGCTCTTCTATCTGCTCGGGAAACGACTTGACGGGAGGTGTGTGTAGTTCATTCAGATTCCTCTGTTCATTTGTTTATTCGTGCTCTAATTTTTTCATTCATTCGTCCATTCATTTGTGCACTCATTCATTTATTGATTCATTGAATTTCTTTCACTCATGCAATTACTCGTTCACTCTCTATTATCTGCTGGCCGCCTGTCGGTGTTTCTGCTTCTTCTTGTCTTCCTTCCCTTCTCGGTTCCTTCTTCCTTCCTTCCTTCCTTCCTTTCTTTCTTTCTATCTTTCTTTCTTTCTGTCTGTCTTTCTTTCTTTCTTTCTTTCTGTCTGTCTGTCTGTCTGTCTGTCTGTCTGTCTGTCTGTGTCTGTCAAGAAGGCTGCACCGAACAGAAGAGAACCAGCCAGAGCCAGATGCAGCCGCCGCCCCCGATCCCATGCCAGCCCCCGTCTCCGCCCCAGCCGCAGAACCCAATTCCGCCTCGGCTTCTGCTTCTGCTTCTAGCGACATCCCCAACCGAGCTTCCACGCATGACCAAGAGCATCAAAACCCGTCCCCTTCAGAACAGGAATCCTGAGAGAGAGAAGAGGTTCTGGAGAAGGTTTCCGGCCCCACCAGCACCGTCGCTCTTTCGGTATGGGACTTTGAGAGTTTCGTTACCGCCGAAAGAGTCCTCCCGCAAGATACGAAGACACAGCATCAGAAGAATCCCCCTCCGCAGGGACGCCCCCCCACCCCCCCACCCCTGTCTAAAGACCATGACGGTGCCGGTCCCCGCGTGCAGTTTTCTTTTTTCCTTTTTCTTTTTTTGATTTTTGAATGTTCTTGTCTTGTCTTTTTTTTCTTCTCTTTCTTGTCTTGAGTGGAAGCAGCAGAGGAGTAGCGTGTGAAACCAGTGATCACGTGAAAGTCTGTCGGGAGGTGGAGAGGCAAGGGGCGCTTAACTCTCACCTTTCGGGCCCCCTGCCCACGCTGTTTGATTGTTGGTGCTGTTCTTTTGTCTTTGTTCTTTCTTTCTTTTTGTCTGTTGTGTTCATGAAGAAAAGGAGGGAGAAGAAGAAACATATAGTCTGTCTGTCTGTCTTTCTTTCTTTCTGTCTGTCTGTCTGTCTGTCTGTCTGTCTGTCTGTCTGTCTGTCTGTCTGTCTGTCTGTCTGTCTGNACAACCAAAACACACACAGGCAAACACATGCATACATCTGTACATGCATGCGCAGTCCTGCACTGAACAACCAAAACACACACAGGCAAACACATGCATACATCTGTACATGCATGCGCAGTCCTGCACTGCACAACCAAAACACACACAGGCAAACACATGCATACATCTGTACATGCATGCGCAGTCCTGCACTGAACAACCAAAACACACACAGGCAAACACATGCATACATCTGTACATGCATGCGCGTGAAAGAAAGCAAAAAGCCCACCTTACCATTCAATGCACAATCTCCTCCCTCGGGGATCCACCTCCCCCTTGTGAATGTCCGATTGACTGTACTCTGACGTAGCTCGGCTAATCTGGTGGTATATGTGTCTTTCCTTTCACCCCTTGTAACTTCATTGTTGTTATTCCTCTCCTAGCTGTCTCTTAATTCCTCCCGAAGCTAGGCCTGGCCTCCCTCGTGTCCGTTCCCTCCCTGCATGTCCGACTCTAATTTCTCTCTCTCTCCACCCATCGACCCACCTACCTCTGATTCAACGCAAGATCCCTAAAAGTCATTCATTCTTCAACAAGAAAGAAAGAAAGAAAGACGCTGTACTTGTTTTGGTCATCACGTTTCGGTCATGCACGTGTCGAATGAACCTGCCGGTATGAGTGAGAGATATGCACTTCTTTCCTCGATCGATCCTCTCTCCCTTCCTCCTCTGAGCTACTGGTTGATGGATTGATGAATGAATGAGTGAATGAATCGATGCATGGGTGGAAGGAAGGAATCTGACGCGGAATGGCTGCATGCAGGTACAAGCAGCTAGAGAGAATGGGGGCAGCCAACCCCGGACTCTTAGCACAGGTGACGGGGGGAGAGTACAAACCAAACCCCAAGGCTGAGGGATTTGACATCGAGAAGGTGGGTGGGTTGGGGGGTTGGGGGGTCTGCCTGATGAACATGCTTGCATTCATAAACGAAGAGACAGGCAAGCACAAACAGCCAGACTGACCGAAAGGACAGTCGGAGAGAAGAACACACGGTCACACGGACTGTCAGACCGATACTAATTCCGAGAGTCAGACAGCCAGGGAAGCAGGCAGCTAGGCAGAGAACCGCCCCGCATGCAGAGAACGAGGAAGAGAGTGCCTGCCGCAACGATTAGTCTCTGCCTCTCCCGCTCTCTCGCCCGCCCTTGCAGGTAATTGACGGTGCATGGATTCAGCATTTTCATACAGAATTCTTTTTCAGGGAGCGCTCTAAATGCGCGCACACTCCCGCTCTCTCGCCGCCCCTTGCAGGTAATTGACGGTGTGGACCCCGAGAAGGTATGGAAGACGCCAGGCCACGCCACAGGAGGGGAGGTGGTCAGTGACAAGGAGGAGATGAGGAGGAAGCGCCTCGCAGCACTTCAGGGAGTCGGAGCTTCGTAAATTAAGTTAATTCATGCAAGTAAATAAAAAATCCGTCGATTTCGCCATTTCGGTTTTATAAAAGTAGCTGCATCGATCTAGGTGCGATCAAATCGTGCGATCTGTAGAGTTTTAACTTTTAATTAAAATGTTTTAAAGTGAAATAAAGCTTAAAACAGTTTGATTTGAGACGATAGACTCTAGGGTCCGTTCTAAAATATAATTTTAGATATAATTTTTAAATCTGATTTTAAATTTAAATTTAGAAGTTTTTAGTGATTTTTTCTATAAGATAGGGAAAGAGTCAAATTTGTTTCTTGAGATTCAACTTACCGTTCAATTAGTTTCATTAGCCGTTAATTCAAGTTATCTTATAACCCTTCTTTATAAAGCCCTCTCGATATCCCTATATGAGTCGATGGAAGAATTTCTATAGAAGAATTTTATACCAGGAATTTTATAAACAGTGGCTGAATTAAGAATATTTGAAATCAGCTTCAGATTTTGATTGACTGACGGCTCTTAATCTGAGCTTCTCAAATCAACAAAGCACATATATACAGCGAAGATAAATCCACCTATTTTCGGGCGTATAGGTCCACACATACACACACACACACACACAGAGAGAGAGAGAGAGAGAGAGAGAGAGAGAAAGAGAGAGAGGGAAGGAGGGAGGGAGAGAGAGAGTTCAGCACCTAGGACAGCACGCATAGAGCAAAGGCCAAACCGCCCATTTTCGGGCGTATGTCGACAAATGTGGACACGATGGATGGAAAATTATTGTGCCCGGATCGACCCGGAAGTTTCCCCTCACGTCTGCATGTATTCCCTCGATCCTTCGATTCCTATTCCCCGATGAACTCATACACAATGAGGCAGGAGGGGCAAGGGCACAGATCGAGAAGCCAATTTCCATGCATCCACGGTTCGTCGATAGAGAGAGTGCAGCAAAGACTGATTCTTAATAGAAAACAAAATGTTTGAATGACTCACAGAGGATGTCATGCGGCAAAGGAAAGAAAAGGAGGAAACCGAAGTGAACGTGCATGTACAGAGATTGTCAGTTAAATAGACGAAAAAAGGGAAGTCGTCGAAAGATCTTCTCCCCCACTCTCCTCTTTTCGCATAACTGAAGGCATTTCGGAACTTTCAGTTATTTCGTCATTTCACGCGCTTGAATGCATGCGTGTGTGTCCAGATATACACTTTGCATGTATGTGACCAGCGCCGCTTATCAGATCGCAGCGACACGCACACGCACTTAGCTTGACGCGAAGGGACGAATAAATAGAGCTCCCGGTATGACGAATACCGAGAAAGAAAAAATCACAAAAAAAACGACATGCGGTCACATGTAATCGACGTGATACAGAATTCCGTCTCGGATTCACAATTCGATCCCTCCCTCTTGCCTCTTCTTTCTACAAGCACCTCGCCACCTCACGCCCAGAAAGAAAAAAAATTACAATCAGGGAATCCACAAACATGAAAGGCAAGGGCCCCACAGCCCCCCCGCCAGCTGTGAACAAGGCAAGACGAGATGGAGACGGACAAACCCACCAGACAGCCGCCCTCATGCCTAGCTGCTCTCTGGCTTCTCTCCTCACAGTCTTCCCATGATTCCCTTAATTGCAGCATCCCGCTTCATGGTCGCATTTCGCCCTTCCCTCCCGCCTTCAGACTGTCAGTCCCTCAACCTGCCTGCCTTCCCCTTGTCTCCTCCTTTTCCTGCCCTTCCTTTTCGAGCTTCTCAATCTCCTCCACCATCTCCTCCAGGACACACAGTCCATTCTCCCGACGCGGGAAGTCTTCGGGCAACCCCCGGCTGAGACGCGCAGACCGGAGCCAGGTAATTCTGGTGAAGCACACCCACTCATTCCAAGGCATCCGCTTGTCCCAGGCTGTGCACATCGCGTACATCTTCCGCAATGCCTGCTGGCACTCCGCGCTCGCCTCTGCGTGCAGGCCCTTGCGGAAGAGAATCTGAGCAAGGAGCGTGTGGGGCTCTCCGACGAATCTGCTTCCATTGGAACGTAGTTGGGTGAAACTTCACATCAAAATTTGAACATGCATCTACATGCAGATATATGCGACCCAAAACTTCATAATTTATTTTCCAGAGTCAGGGAAGAAGTGTCTGTCTGCTGGATCCATCAAAGAAACTGCCTGCCTGCTCTGAAGGGAAAGGAGACGCGACTACCAGCACCGACATGATGAAGGAGAGGAACACCCCCATTCTCAGACGCACATGCAGCTATCAACATGCAGATGGATGTCGACTCTCTCTCTCTCTCTCTCTCTCTCTCTAGCTGTCTGGGAAGCATCTGGCGAAATGAAATGAAGATCTGTCCATCTGACGGTCAGTGAGAACGAATCAAAACGGAAACTACACGTCTAGCTACAGCAGCTCCTTCCGGACCATATGAAGTGGGGTGCATAGGGAAGCACAAGGAGTCGGGAAGTATGAAGGAGAAGCACAAGGCAGGCGGGAAGTATTATGGGGGAAAAGAGTGTGTGTGTGTCTGTCATACGGACCTGTTCAGTTGAATGCACTTCCTCAGTGCCTCCTCCTTCTGTTCCTCGGACATTTTCTTGTCATCATCATCCCTCACCACGTCCCAGTAGAGGTCCCTCGCAGTTGTCTCGTCTTCTTCTGTGATGGTGCCGGTGCAGTTCTCGAACACAGCGGGAGGGACACTGCATGGGAGAAGAGGGGCGGAGGCCTTTGCAAGCTTGGTCAGCCAGTGATGGGCCACGCCGGGCTTGCCGGACCCGGGCCACAGCATCACTTGGTCCTCCCCTTCTACCTGGTAGATATCCTTCCAGGCATTGCACCCGGTCAACTGATCCAGATAGTCGGCTACAGTGACCATCATGATCGCAGCAGCATTCAGAGAGGAGACGGAGACGGTCTCAGACTCTAGAGCTTTCTTGTCCGTCTCTCTGTTGAGGGGAACTTGCATCGAGTCGGGCAGAGACCCGTTCTCAAAGATGTGGTCCATCACCTTCTGTCTTCGCACGGACCCAAACAGATGGACCAGTCTCTCTGCGTCTTCCCCGATCACCCCGCGGAGAGTCGCCCTGTCCTCTGAACTCTCAGAACGCAACACACAGAATCGGAACAGATCCCCTGAGTAGGTGGTGTGGAACAAACCACAGCGGTTCACAGCTCTAGGCAGGCCCCAAGCGGCACAGAGAGCAAAGGTGCCACACAAGTGGTTTTTGAAAGTTTGCCTTGCATGGCCGAATTCCGTCATGCCACGCGAGTTGAACATGTACGCTTCCATCTTTTTGAAGTCAGAGTCGAACTCCCACAAGTGTTCATGCACCAAGTGCTTCAGGGGCTCCGACATGATGAGGGAGGTGGGGGAGACGGCAGTCTCCTTCACCTTCACCGCGGCTGGGTTTTCTGCACTCATCTTTCGTCAAACCGGACACTCTTCTGCCTCTCTCTCGCTCTCTGTCCTAAGGATCTCTTTGCTTTGATTGTAATACAGATCCTCCGAAGAGATCGTCTCCCTGATAGATGAGCATAGTGACGTGCAGTTCTTTTGCCTGTATAGTATGGTTGAAGATGGTTGCGATGCTCGGCGGCGCGCGACTGCAAAGTTAATTGGGGCCTTGCATGCAAGGCGCCGCGCCGCGCGCGGGAAAAAAACAGGTTGCATGGATGTTGCAATATGTATGCAATATGTTGCATAGTGATCGATACTGTTGTGCACCCCTATGCGCCCCTGCAATCCGACAGTCATTCCAACAGAAACGGGCACTCGTCATTCTCCTTGAGTGCATTCATTTCGGCCTAGTGCATAGGATCTGTCCAGGTGTATCCAGGTGAGAACAAAGAAAAAATTCCTTTGAACTGTGACCTGTCTGTCAGCCTTCTTCGACCGACCCGTCTTTCTTTTTGAATTTTCATTCTGCACATGCAGGAAGGAACCTTCCATCTCGATCGAGAGAACTCCTTTGAAAGCTAGGTCAGTTACATTTTTTTGTTTTGCCCGATCAGCGCAAGCGGCAGGAATTGAAATTATTAAAAGAAGGTTCCAGTCAGCGAAGACTGACAGAAAAGTTAACCAGAAGTTTCGGACCGAGAAGCAGCCTTCAAACAAAAGTCATCCGTCTCCTTTTCCTCCATGGTCCCATGCGTCTCCCAGTTTCCTTTTAATTCTGATGAAGAAATTCTGAGTTTCCCGCTCGTTTGTTTGGTTGCGTCTTCTCTAAAAACTCTGTGTGGCATTCTTATCTCTAAAATGCATTGACCTTTTGTAGTCGGCATGATAGCTAGTCGTCAATTGAACCCGCAGAGAAAATGGAAGAAAAGCGCCGTCTGTGTGAAATAATCTTTTTGCCTACATGGACTCCGCAAGGCCAGGCAGCTGATGCGAGAATCGCAAGCGCCCCAGAGCTGCCACTGTCACCTTCAGATTAAAAGGAGGGGATCATCTGCTTCCTCAGAAATTAAATCGCTTTCCTCTTTGAATTCACAAACTTGATCATGAGCACAGAGGAAAGAAGAGCCAATTTATTGTTTGAGGTTACTCGGTCGCTGTGCTCTTTTTTTTTTTTTTCTCGCTCTTCACAGAAAATGCTCGACGTCCGCGCAGCCGTTCTTTTGGTCCCCGTGGAAGCTGGGAGACCTGTTGAAGAGTGGGCAGACGATCTAATAGAGGCAGTCAACAGAAAAAAGTTGAAAAGAATCTTGTTTCAATTCCTACTGGACGGGGGCTGGGCTGACGGGGCTGCTCTGGCCAGAGGACAGAAAGACACGATTCGCGAAGGGGGTCATTCAGAATGCGCCGGGATTCCTGAAAGGGGAGAACGAAGAGGAGCAGGAGGTGTTCTTCTGGGGTATGGGAGGCCACAAGGGGGCAAAGAAAGCAGTGGATATCAGCTTGGACAAGAAGAGAAATCTCACCGTTGATGTCAACAGGTTGGTGTACGTGTGTGCTTTTTGCGGCCTTTATAATCGAACAAGCATGCCCATCCTTGTTTTTGGGGTCCGTGGTGTTTGAGTGCGTGTATGATTATGTGTACATAGTTTTAGAATTTGGGGGACTTTGCAGGAAAATCTACTTGATGTTTGTTCATCCGTTGATCTGTGTTGGAGTTTATGACTGTTTTGTGGCTTCTACTCTCTAGCTTGCTCTTGTGTTTCCTTGATAGCATGGCTTTGTGTTTGTGCAAATGACCAGAAGGGGGTGGGGGCACGTGCTAGGTGAGTGTCGGTGCAAGGTCTGCATGAGTTTGTCTGCAACGAGGGATCGAAAAAATCTATGTCTCTCACTTTGAACATTCGTGCAGGCGTAGACATATGTGAAATTAAGTTGATCTGTGTGCTCCTTTTGCCATGATGTGCACTTGCTATAAAATCCCACCCATTATTTCTTTCCCTCTCTGTCCCATGATTGATGCCTTACCGGCTCTGTCTATTTCTCTTACTCTCATCTCGGTCTTTCCTCCTTGTCTTCTCCGATGTGTGTACGTATGCATGAAATAAGTTGAAGGGTCTGTGTATCTGTGCATTGATCGTGTCTTCCATCCTCAAAGTGGCTGGCAGCTTTTCTTGCAGTGTCCAAATCACCATGATCGATACACTGTAGGATCAGTCCTCCCTCTCTGTTTCTTTCTTTCTACCCTGTCTGCATCCTGATAAGCACAACATGATGTTTGTCATCACATGCTCTTTGTAAACGTATGCAAGGTGAAAACTGCCTTGTTTTTCTTACTGCACTTTTTCTCTCTCTCTCTCTCCCCCCCCTTCTCCCCCCCTCTCCTCTCCCCCTCTCTCTCTTCTTTATTCTCCCATCTTCGTTTACGTTGTTATTTCTTTATTTCCTTCCTTCCTCCCTTCTATCCTTCCTCCCTCTCTCCCTCCCTCCCTCCCTTCGTTCCTTCCATCGTGTTTTTCCCCCCTCCCCTCTGCAGCTTCATGCCTGCCTCTTTGTCACTGTTCACATTCCTTTCTCTATTTGTTTCTGATCATGAGCTTCTCTGCCTTTCTGTTTATATGGAGAGAGAGCCTTTCAGAATCATGTTGGGAGTTGCCCCCTTCCTTGGGAGATTCCCTTCACTCTTTTTAAAAGTCAAATTAAGACAGCGGGCGGGCCTCTTCGAGAATGTACATACACTCCTTTGTTCGTCTCTCTCATCTGTCCTCTCTCTGCTCCCTCCTTTCTTTCAGACCCCCCTTATGAAGATCTTCTGTCAACCTCCCTTTCCCATGTTTTTTCCTCTCCCCTTCTTTTCAGTTCCTACTGTTTTCCTTCCCGCCTGCCCTTCTTTGTGCTGAATTTGATGCAGCCTCAAGATGCAGCACCAGGAGATGGTGAGGAAAACTCCATCGGGAGCCCCACTGAAAGCGAAAAAACGGCTTCTCTTCCACCGACCATCTCGAAGACCTGTGGTTGAGATTTTAACGGTGGCTGCAGTAAGGGACATCCTGAAAAAAGAGATTCGCGACACGGCGGAGACCTTCCACATCAGTGAAGACGAAGCGGAGGTGCTGATGGTGCACTTCAGGTGGGGGGATGTTAGCTATACTCCGTTTTTGCGTTTCGCGTCGCTCCACTTCTTTGAGTGTTATCTTCTCAATCCGCTTTCCTGTACTGTAGCGTTTAATCTGGAATTAACAGTCTACATATGTTTTCCTTACCTTTAATTGTGTGCTGCTGCAGATTCGACAGGGAACGTCTGGAGGCCTCCTGGTTTGACGACCTAGAGGGGACGCGTATGAGGGCAAAGCTGTGAGGAGCAGATGGGTAGGGGATCTTCATGGGTTTGTGTGAACCAATTTGGGATTTAGGCTACATGTATAGGGGGGTTGATCGATTAGCTGTATAAAGTCTCTTTTCTTGTCTAATTGCTTCCCTCGGTCCTCTTTCAGTATCCATCCCTGAATGTGTCCGTATGCTGGTTGGTTGGTAAATCTCTGTTTGGATGTGCGGTTGTCTTCTGTGATCATGTGCCCACGCATGCAGGGGCACTGGCGCCACCCGCAGCCCTGGAAGAGTATCCTATCTGCAGGGAGGGTGTCGCCGAGGAGGTCAGCCTATAGTCGGTCATTGTGTCTTCAATCCTGCCGTTTCGCATCTTTTGTTCTCTTGACTCTTTTTCTTTTTTCTCCCCGCTTTTCGCAATGAACTTGCCATTCTTATTTCCTGTCGTTGATCTGACTTGTTCTCTTTGTCTCCGAATTGCCTCTGGAATTTTGTTTTCGTTCCAGATCGAGTTCCCTCATGATGACCTTTGTGTGTCTGTCCTGAGTTTCCCTTTTAAATTTCCCACCATTTTGGGGGGGCATCATCCATGTGATCCCCCCCCCGTTGTCTCTGTGCATGGGCTGAACTGCCTGCCAGTTGTCACCGCTTTATTCACTTAGCACCCTCTCGGATTTCCCTGCCGCTCTCTTGCCATTTGCCGAGGGTCCTTTTTTCGAGCCTTTTCCAATGTTTCTCGAATCGCGATTTCGTCATGTCACCTCACGTTTTTTGTTTCAAATGCAGAATAGACCCTTTCTCGTGAGGTAAGAAATCGGCTTGTGCACGCGTACAATAGGAATGCTTGGCAAGGTCTTAATGTGGAGTATCGTCAGTGGCTCATCTCGCACGAGTTTGACGAAGCTGGGTTTAATGACTCCAGCATACAAAACAAGATTGCCCTGAGTGACCAGTACAATGCCTCCCGGACCACAACTGCAGGTGGGTCATCCGGTTCCCTTTTTGTTGTGTAGCTACCCAGCACAGCTTTTTCCTTTTTTTCTTGACTGTTACGTGGCTTTCCTGGCAGCCCCTCCATGCAAGGCACCCCCTGAACGTCGTTGTGAGCCGTCGCCTCTGCAGCTGTCGCCTGACATCTTGTCTCCTAAATGACGCTCTTCTATTGTCTACTTGGCTGGCCTCCCTGATCGTCAGGCAGGTCTTCGTACCTCCGTTGTGTGCTCTCTTTTCGTGTGTCATCCGTCACCCTCTAGGACTTCGGCTCTCTGGTTTCCTCCTGAGCCGCGTGTGACTCGTCTGGCTCGACCTGGCTTCCCCTTCCCGTTTTTTTTCTTTTTCCGTCGCGCCCTTGCCTGCACGAAAAATTCTCCATCCTACATTCGGCATCTCCATCTCTTTAGATTGACATGCGCGTGCCGTGTGTGGCTGTTGGTCGGGTGTGTCATAATAGATGGAACCGTCAGACAGCGTGCATGCGAGCCATGGAGGGCGTGTGTGCCTGCCTGTCTGCTGTGGCTTTGCGTGGTCTGTCGAGCTTTGAGTGTGTGCGGGCCTTTCCCGTTTTCTCCAGCATACATTCAACGTCGCCAGATGGAAGTGCGCGAGTGCTCCATATATATATGAGTGGCTGGCTGTGTGAGAAACCTGAGCGCTGTGTCCCCCCCCTTTTCTTTTTCTTGTCGCCCAAACAAAAAATTCTCCATCCTACATTCGGCACCTTCATCTCTTTAAGTTGACGTGCATGCGTGTGTTGTGTGATCGGCTATGTTGTGATGGGTGTATGGATGAAATCGTCAGGCAGCCTGAGCATGCGAGCGTGGAGCGTGTCTGCTCACATCAGGACGTCCGGTCTCAGTTCCGCGTGGTCTGCCAAGCTTTTGATTGAGCTAGTGTTTGTGGGCCTTCTCCGTTTTTTTTTTTGTCGTTCGAACGAAAATTTCGCGAATGACCGTTGGTTCGAGACCTCCGGGTGTTCGGTGCATCGAAGAAAGGTTCGCGAAGGGCGTAGGTGTCTGATGGTTGTTCACGTGCGTGGCTCAAGGTCGATCGCGTCGTTTCCTTTGGACGTTCGGATTGGCGCGGATTGGATCTTCATCTGTCTTTGTCCAGTGCGCATCCATGGTTTAGTACATGCCCTCCTTTTTTGTGTATCGTTTGAGGAATGGAAAGGCGTTATCTTTTCTCCTTTTGGTCGCGTGAGTCAGAACATTATCCAAGATACATGAGACGTCACATCTTTTAACACTGTGTACGCAGGACAGATGGGCACAAGATATAAGTCTGGGAAATTTGGGCTGGTGCCATCATTTTTACAATCCTCGGTGTGGTGGCCATCGTTCTTACGTGGTACGACGGCGCCCCCTCCAGCACCTACTGGGGCAACCTCGGCATCGCTCTTGCCTTTTCCATTGTTAGCTCCTCTGCCTCAGCAACCCTGTTTGCAAAGAGAGGCTGGGGCCGCGACAGAGGCTCAGTGACTCAGATAAGGACACTGTCAGCGGCGTCAGGTGCACCCCCACTGGCAAGCGCCATCCCCCAAGCGGCATCTCCCGAGGCAGAACATCTTGAAGCATCCCAAGGAGTCGATCAGGCAGCACAGAGCTCTAAGAACATCGCAGAATCGCCGGACAGCTAAAACAAGAAAATTGAGATGAAACGAAAAGAAGAGACAGATATGGAGGTAAAATTCATGAATGTGTTGCCAGCTTCTTGCAAGTACAACCTCAATACAGATACTATCCCCCTGGTTTAGTGCTCTTTGTATATATATCATCGACCAGCTAGCCAATAATTTATTAGCTGTAGTTTTTTAGGGCTTTAACTAGGCTTTAACATATACAATTTGTTTTTGAATAGGAAATATCTAGAGAAATATTAAATTATGCAGTAAGTTAGGATGGAAAAATATAATTTCGAACAAATCAAGCATCAAATCTTCCCTTTGCCCGCCCAAGCGCTTATTGCCGACTTTCTTTACAACCAGTTCCCGAGTAGCAATCTAGTTGTCACTTTTCACCTTGTGCTGCTTGTAACCGCTAGTACTCAAATTATTGAGGCTTCAGCAAGCCTGCTAGATGCGCTAGACGAAAGCTTACTAGAAAGCTTACAAGATGATGTTTCGGTAGACCTAGTTGAACCTTCTCCTAGTACATCGCTAGAGCATGGTCTTCAACCTATGGGCATTCTTGACTGTGTTTCCACGCTAGCATACGTGGGTGGATGGTGGTTGTAGGCTTTCCAGGCTCTAATGGTGGTCCACGACGGCCTGTTCCCTTCCACCATCCCTGTTCTATATGAACGGCTCTTAAAACGCATTACCGAGTCCCGCCTGCAGGTCCGTGTACAGACTGTAGTCCTAGCGCAGCTTTTAGGAAACCTAGATTTTGATACTGTTGCTCCACTAGCATCTTTTTCAATGTTAGCGCAACTTTGCAGCCTTCTAGAACTACCGTATGATGCGTATCGCATTTTTATAATAGAGAGGGACCCTAGAGTCTCTCTTGTGGAATAAAAACACCAACCTCCTGTGTTTTGATCAACGGGTCGCTGAGCATCTCCATAATTTAGCGTTGTGCATGTGGAATCGCGCCGTGTAGCTTATTGCCTCTACACCCCGCCTTGTAAGATAAAAGGAAAAAAATATGCCGGCCGGTGGAGCTATCACCTATTTGATCAACATAAACCGCCCAATTTTGTATACGTTGAAAAATCCTTTCCTAGCATCTCTGTTGCTTATTAAAATTGGTAGCACGTTAAAAAATCCTGACCGGAGACTGGACCAGTACCATTTATGCTATCCGTGGGGTTTCAATATCATTTATATCCTAGTGTTTCGGCCTGGGGTCACGCAAACGTGGCTAAATCATTTTGAACGATTGATCCCGCGCTGCATGCACTCATGAACCATTGGTTTACGTTAATTTTGGTCATAAGCTGCTAAAAATTCATTTTTAGGCAAAAAGTCTTCTTCTGAGGGGCAAAAACCCCCCTAAAACCACCCTAAAACCCCCTTTAAAAACCACAAAATTCACTTTTCAAAGAGGCTTTGCCAAAAATTTAGGAGTGTGTGCAGTGCGATTGATTTTTGATTTATTCAGCGACTATAAGCTCAAAAGCCTAGTATAGATTTTTGAGTTCCGCCAAGAATGGCTAATTAACGTTTCCCATGCACATGTACTAGCAACGTTCCGGTCTTTTCGCGACCAGGTCGTGAAGCAGGTTTACCGAATCGACTCATACTTATTATGGTTCGATACACATTTTTCACCTAATTATGACCTTTATACAGAATTGGGAATCCTGGATGAAGAGCACCAAATCCCGAAGAACATTGCCCTGAGTCAAGAAGAATCGAAAGCTAAATAGACAGCACGTCAGCGGCAAAAAAAAGAGCAGACGAACAGATCATGCGAATGAGCATTCAAGAATTGCGCTAGGCTTCGGGCCTTGATTACAAGGTTCAAGGAAGCGGCGATCTCGATCTGTTTCATCAATACCTCAGAGTCAAAGGCATGCTTCCATCTCAAATCTGAAATACAGGCAAAGAGCCAGACTCAATGATTTCCCAATCTTCTGATGACGCAGAGTAGGAGGTTGAGAAAATTCTTGACTACGACGAGAGGCGCAATCAGTATAAGGTTCAATGGAAAGACTACCCATTAGGCCCAAATAATCAGATTCCACAATGGATTCCAGTATCAAACTTCCAGGGCACCGGGGACTGCCTGCTTGTTGAGTACCATCATAAAGTGAGACAAGACGTCCAGCTGCTTGACGAACGCCTGGCAGTCCTCAATTTTTCTGAGGTAGAGGATTCCATGGACCGCGCTACTGCTCTTATTATAATAATGCAGGAGTCAGGAATAAAGCTTGAGACCGGCGATGAAACAAAGCTTTGCCCCCCCATAAGCTGGTCACCAAGCGTGGAGCTGAAGAACTTTCTAAAAACGCACCTCCCACCGCATCTGCAGCTTGAACTTGCACGTCTTCATCCCACATTTAGCACAGGAGAAACAAATAACCCCGAACCTGATTTTGCCTTTAGCATGCCTGCTAGCTTCCGTGATCCACCTCAGCAATACCACTATGCACAGCCGCTGAATCTCTTTGGGATCCCCTCTAGCAAAGATGGCCATTAGTATCCCCGGATTGCATTCAATTTGAAACGATTCGCCTTTCTCTCCTACGGATGTTGGAGGTGCAGAGCAGCCGCCGCAGCATCTTTGGCAGCACAAAGGGCTCCGCAATGCCAATCAGAGTCTGGCTTCTCGTACGCATATAGTTTGCCTTCCTTCTCCTCAATCTCCCCGGTGGATAAAGGCCTATTCTTCACAGGCCCACCCTGGCAGCTCCAGATTGAGCAGCGGTTCTTTACTTGCACAGAAGACAGAACCATCCGGAAGTCTACAAAAAGAGCTTGATGAGTTTATGGACGAGGACTAGTGGGGAGCTAGGTGCTACAGAGGTTATCAAAGGACTTCTAAGATAACACCCACTTCTGAAAAACGCCTATGTCTATCATTGCTATGTACATAATATATATAAGTAAAGTTCCACATGAAAACCATAGAAGCATAACGACGTGCGATGCATCTTTACCGGACTTGCTTCCCAGAAAAGATTCAAGATGGACAGTGAAGGTGGTATACAGAAAAACACTTAGATCCTGCTTGGTTAAAGCTTCAACACATGAAGGCACGAACAGTGTATCACGCTAAAAGGCGAAATGAGTGTTATCAGGCGGTGCTAGCTTGAAACCACAAAGGCCTCTCTGGTTATTTCTCCGCCAAGGTCGTATCTGGCCTCTGCCTATTCTTTTAAGTATTTGTTGCAGCCTGAGTTTTATGATGTTGAGGTCTTGTTGACAAATAAACAACTCCAAGTCACTATTGCTGACGATATCTGTCTCGATCCCCATAATTTGAAAACACTGTTCACAGATGGTTTCGGGATATCGCTCACTGTCAACCACAGGATCTTCAATATCGGGAGGCAATATCAAAGCGGAGGTTTGGTAATGATGGAAAATCAGGTGGTAGCAAGCATGGATCCACCTGGCAGTTGCATACTTCTCCTTGATATCGGGGTCTACCATTTTATACCTGGACAGATAGTTGTCTGTATGGCCATAATCCGATCGTTGCTACTCAAACCAGGCGGCTGACTTGAACTTATTTAGGCTTTCAAAAGAAAACATTGTCTCGCAAGCATCGACAGGCTCAATCGGAAGGCAGTCGTTACAGAACTTCAGCAGACAGGCCGGTGTCAATCCGAAATTCTCGGGCGTTGTTATACAAACGTCGTGCGCATAGCACATCTCCACCGGAAGCAAAACGTTTGATCAGATTACCATTAAATTTTAAATCTTGACCACTTTATTAGAGGCGTCCATCTGAATTTCCTGGGTAAGTGCTAAGCGGGCAAACTCGGCGTCCAGTATCCATCCACCTTCTTTGGCGGGATCTGTATGGAACGAGGCCATCAAAAAATTTTCTGAAAGAGGATTGATGACGTACTTCTCAAACGTGTTCTGCAAAAGAGTGCTGGTGACGCCTTTCCCTGAATTTCACTCTCCCATACATCTTCCCCAATGTTTATCTTCAACATGGCCCCCAATTGCTCTGGCAAGAAAGTGGAGAAACAAGTCGGCCTGTTCTTCAAATGCAGCTTCAAAAACCTGAACGCGCACTTCGTCGTTCGGCGTGGAACTGACTGTACTGACAATTAAAACTTTTATACTGGAAAGTGACTAAAAAATTTAGTTTTTAAAACATTAAAATAGATAGTTTAACCTTTAAACGATGATTGAGGGTTTTTTCATGCATGCCGCGTCCCCATGTATGAGAGGCGGATCTAACCTAGTTTGTCGATTTGTTCCATCCTACGACTACCAGCAACGAAAATAGGCGTGACTTCGATCACCTTGATACAGCTGATCAATCGCGGCCTCACAACACACCTTTAAACTAATTGATTTTCATAATTCATTTAAGACTATTTAAGCTTAGTAAGATGTTTAAAAAATAAAATAAAAAAATGTATACATAGAGTAGATATTTTTTCAAAACCATAAATTGTCTAGTACCTATCATCGTAAATTAACGCTAAGATGAAAACACAATAAGAAATGTATCTGAATGGCTCTGAATCGATCTGATTGAAGCATTTCTTTTCATGATCATAACTGTTTTGTTTTCAATTCATATGAGGCACTGCTCAACGGCGGGCGTGTCACGGGTA
>JAHBMJ010000377.1:73512-92414 GCA_018398765.1 Chromera velia | reverse complement strand
CGTCCGTCCGTCCGTCCGTCCGTCCGTCCGTCCGTCCGTCCGTCCGTCCGTCCGTCCTCCGTGTCCTGCTTTCCACTTTCGTGAGCTTGTGTACCCATACCGCTATCTCTTGTGTGCTGGCCGTCTTTTCTCGCGTTCCTGCTCCGAAACGCTTTTTCTTGGCACTTTTGCAGGTCCCTGCGTGTGGCTTGAGAGGAACTCCAAGGGTAGCAAGGTGGCCGAGTCGAGCCTGGGGCCCAAGGGGGCAGCCTGGGAGCTTCTTCCAGCGGTGAGTGGAGCGTGCCTGCCGTGGTGGCCTCAGGATCTGTTGACTCGTTCCAATCAAGAACTTCGCCTTCGTGTGTGTGTGTGTGCAGGCTCTCCACACCCCCACTCTGCTGCCGGACGACCGGGACTCTGCCAGAGGCAGTTCGATTCCTCCCACAGGTGCGTCTGTTTCCCTTCTTTTTTTGTTGTCTGGGCTGCCTGCTCACTTCTGTTTCACTGACTGATGCCCTTACGTTTCTCGTTGGGACTCTTCGTCAGCCTGATCTGGACTGATCGGTTTTTCCTCTAGCTTCATACTGTTCCGTTGGCCAGAAGCCTCTTTGTGTGCATGCGCCCTGGTCCCTACCGGCTGACCGACGTTCTATGCAGTCGACTTTGGCTCCTTGCTTCTGTGCATTCGTAAGGTTTTTTTTTCTCTGAACTGCCTGCCAGTTGTCACCGCTTTACTCACTTAGCACCCTCTCGGATTTCCCTGCCGCTCTCTTCCCATTTGCCGAGGGTCCTTTTTTCGGGCCTTTTCCAATGTTTCTCGAATCGCGATTTCGTCATGTCACCTCGCGTTTTTTGGTTCAAATGCAGAATGGACCCTTTCTCGTGAGGCAAGAAATCGGCTTGTGCACGCGTACAATGGGAATGCTTGGCAGGGTCTTGATGTGGAGTATCGTCAGTGGCTCATCTCGCGCGGGTTTGACGAAGCTGGGTTCAACGACTCCAGCATACAAAACAAGATTGCCCTGAGTGACCAGTACAACGCCTCCCGGACCGCAACTGCAGGTGGGTCATCCGGTTCCCTTTTTGTTGTGTGGCTGCCCGGCACAGCTTCTTCCTTTTTTTCTTGACTGTTGCGTGGCTTTCCCGGCAGCCCCTCCATGCAAGGCACCCCCTGAACGTCGTTGTGAGCCGTCGCCTCTGCTGCTGTCGCCTGACATCTTGTCTCCTAAATGACGCTCTTCTATTGTCTACTTGGCTGGCCTCCCTGATCGTCAGGCAGGTCTTCGTACCTCCGTTGTGTGCTCTCTTTTCGTGTGTCATCCGTCACCCTCTAGGACTTCGGCTCTCTGGTTTCCTCCTGAGTCGCGTGTGACTCGTCTGGCTCGACCTGGCTTCCCCTTCCCGTTTTTTTTCTTTTTCCGTCGCGCCCTTGCCCGCACGAAAAATTCTCCATCCTACATTCGGCATCTCCATCTCTTTAGATTGACATGCGCGTGCCGTGTGTGGCTGTTGGTCGGGTGTGTCGTAATGGATGGAACCGTCAGACAGCGTGCATGCGAGCCATGGAGGGCGTGTGTGCCTGCCTGTCTGCTGTGGCTTTGCGTGGTCTGTCGAGCTTTGAGTGTGTGCGGGCCTTTCCCGTTTTCTCCAGCATACATTCGACGTTGCCAGATGGAAGTGCGCGAGTGCTCTGTGTGTGTGTGAGTGGCTGGCTGTGTGAGAAACCTGAGCGCCGTGTCCGCGGGGTTCCCCCCCCCCTTTTCTTTTTCTCGTCGCCCGAACAAAAAATTCTCCATCCTACATTCGGCACCTTCATCTCTTTAAGTTGACGTGCATGCGCGTGTTGTGTGGTCGGCTGTGTTGTGATGGGTGCATGGATGAAATCGTCAGGCAGCCTGAGCATGCGAGCGTGGAGCGTGTCTGCCCACGTCAGGACGTCCGGTCTCGGTTCCGCGTGGTCTGCCAAGCTTTTGATTGAGCTAGTGTTTGCGGGCCTTCTCCGTTTTTTTTTTTGTCGTTCGAACGAAAATTTCGCGAATGGCCGTTGGTTCGAGACCTCCGGGTGTTCGGTGCATCGAAGAAAGGTTCGCGAAGGGCGTAGGTGTCTGATGGTTGTTCACGTGCGTGGCTCAAGGTCGATCGCGTCGTTTCCTTTGGACGTTCGGATTGGCGCGGATTGGATCTTCGTCTGTCTTCGTCCAGTGCGCATCCATGGTTTAGTACATGCCCTCCTTTTTTGTGTATCGTTTGAGGAATGGAAAGGCGTTATCTTTTCTCCTTTTGGTCGCGTGAGTCAGAACATTATCCAAGATACATGAGACGTCACATCTTTTAACACTGTGTACGCAGGACAGATGGGCACAAGATACAAGTCTGGGAAATTTGGGCTGGTACCATCATTTTTACAATCCTCGGTGTGGTGGCCATCGTTCTTGCGTGGTACGACGGCGCCCCCTCCAGCACCTACTGGGGCAACCTCGGCGTCGCTCTTGCCTTCTCCATTGTTAGCTCCTCTGCCTCGGCAACCCTGTTTGCAAAGAGAGGCTGGGGCCGCGACAGAGGCTCAGTGACTCAGACAGGGACACCGTCAGCGGCGTCAGGTGCACCCCCACTGGCAAGCGCCATCCCCCAAGCGGCATCCCCCGAGGCAGAACATCTCGAAGCATCCCAAGGAGTCGATCAGGCAGCACAGAGCTCCAAGAACGTCGCAGAATCGCCGGACAGCTAAAACAAGAAAATTGAGATGAAACGAAAAGAAGAGACGGATGTGGAGGTGAAATTCATGAATGTGTTGCCAGCCTCTTGCAAGTACAACCTCAATGCAGATACTATCCCCCTGGTTTAGTGCTCTTCGTGTACGTATCACCGACCAGCTAGCCAATAATTTATTAGCTATAGTTTTTTAGGGCTTTAACTAGGCTTTAACATATATAATTTGTTTTTGAATAGGAAATATCTAGGGAAATATTAAATTATGCAGTAAGTTAGGATGGAAAAATATAATTTCGAACAAATCAAGCATCAAATCTTCCCTTTGCCCGCCCAAGCGCTTATTGCCGACTTTCTTTACAACCAGTTCCCGAGTAGCAGTCTAGTTGTCCCTTTTCACCTTGTGCCGCTTGTAACCGCTAGTACTCAAATTATTGAGGCTTCAGCAAGCCTGCTAGATGCGCTAGACGAAAGCTTACTAGAAAGCTTACAAGATGATGTTTCGGTAGACCTAGTTGAACCTTCTCCTAGTACATCGCTAGAGCGTGGTCTTCAACCTATGGGCATTCTGGACTGTGTTTCCACGCTAGCATACGTGGGTGGATGGTGGTTGTGGGCTCTCCAGGCTCTAATGGTGGTCCACGACTGCCTGTTCCCTTCCGCCGTCCCTGTTCCATATAAACGGCTCTTAGAATATATTACCGAGTCCCGCCTACAGGTCCGTGTACAGACTGCAGTCCTAGCGCAGCTTTTGGGAAACCTAAATTTTGATACTGTTGCTCCACTAGCACCTCTTTCAATGTTAGTGCAACTTTGCAGCCTTCTAGAACTAGCACGTGATGCGCATCGCATTTTTGTAATAGGGGGGGACCCTGGAGTCTCTTTTGTGGAATAAAAACGCCGACCTCCTGTGTTTTGATCGACGCGTCGCTGAGTATCTCCATAATTTAGCGTTGTGCATGTGGAATCGCGCTGCGTGGCTTATTGCCTCTGTACCCCGCCTTGTAAGATAAAACGAAAAAAATATGCCGGCCGGTGGAGCTATCACCTGTTTGATCAACATAAACCGCCCAATTCTGTATGCGTTAAAAAATCCTTTCCTAGCATCTCCGTCGCTTATTAAAATTAGTAGCATGTTAAAAAACCCCGACCAGAGACTGGACTAGTACCATTTATGCTATCCGTGGGGTTTCAACATTATGTGTATCCTAGTGTTTCCGCCTGGGGTCACGCAAACGCGGCTGAATCATTTTGAACGATTGATCCCGATTGATCCTTGACTTATTCAGCGACTATAAGCTCAAAAGCCTAGTGCGGATTTTTGAGTCCCGCCAAGAATGGCTAATTAACGTTTCCCATGCACATGTACTAGCAATGTTCCGGTCTTTTTGCGACGAGGTCAGGAAGCAGGTCTACCGAATCGACTCATACTTATTATGGTCTGATACACATTTTTCCCCCAATTATGACCTTTATACAGAATTGGGAATCCTAGATGAAGAGCACCAAATCCCGAAGAATATTGCCCTGAGTCAGGAAGAATCGAAAGCTAACCAGACAGCACGTCAGCGGCAAAAAAAACGAGCAGATGAACAGATCATGCGAATGAGCATTCAAGAATTGTGTTGGGCTTCGGGCCTTGATTACAAGGTCCAAGGAAGCGGCGATCTCGATCTGTTTCATCAATACTTCAGAGTCAAAGGCATGCTTCCATTTCAAATCCGAAATACAGGCAAAGAGCCAGACTCAATGATTTCCCAATCTTCTGATGACGCAGAGTAGGAGGTTGAGAAAATTCTTGACTACGACGAGAGGCGCAATCAGTATAAGGTTCAATGGAAAGACTACCCATTAGGCCCAGATAATCTGTAATAGATTCCAGTATCAAACTTCCAGGGCACCGGGGACCGCCTGCTTGTTGAGTACCATTATAAAGTGAGACAAGACGTCCAGCTGCTTGACAAACGCCTGGCAGTCCTCGATTTTTCTGAGGTAGAAGATTCCATGAACCGCGCTACTGCTCTTATTATAATAACGCAGGAGTCAGGAATAAAGCTTAAGACCGGTGATGAAACAAAACCTTGCCCTCTCACAAGCTGGTTACTAAGCGTGGAGCTGAAGGACTTTCTAAAAACGCACCTCCCACCGCATCTGCAGCTGGAACTTGCACGTCTTTATTCCACATTCAGCACAGGAGAAACAAATGACCCCGAACCTGATTTTGCCTTTAGCACGCCTGCCAGCTCCCGTGATCCACCTCAGCAATACTACTATACACAGCCGCTGAATCTCTTTGGGATCCCCTCTAGCAAACATGGCCATCAGTATCCCCGGATTGTATTCAATTTGAAACGATTTGTCTTTCTCTCTTATGGATGTTGGAGGTGCAGAGTAGCCGCCGCGGCATCTTTGGCAGCACAAAGGGCTCCGCAATGCCAATCAGAGTCTGGCTTCTCGTACGCGTATAGTTCGCCCTCCTTCTCCTCAATCTCCCCGGTGGATAAAGGCCTATTCTTTATAGGCCCGCCCTGGTAGCTCCAGATTGAGCAGTGGTTCTTTACTTGCACAGAAGACAGAGCCATCCAGAAGTCTACAAAAAGAGCTTGATGAGTTTATGGACGAGGACTAGTGGGGAGCTAGGTGCTACAGAAGTTATCAAAGGACCTCTAAGATAATACTCACTTCTGAAAAACGCCTATGTCTATCGTTGCTTTGTAAATAATATATATAAGTAAAGTTCCACATGAAAACCACAGAAGCACAACGACGTACGATGCATCTCTACCGGAGTTGCTTCCTGGAAAAGATTCGAGATGGACAGCGAAGGTGGTATGCAAAAAAACGCTTAGATCTTGCTTGGTTAGAGCTTCAGCACATAAAGACATGAACAGTGTATCATGCTAAAAGGCGAAATGAGTGTTATCAGGCGGTGCTAGCTTGAAACTACAAAGGCCTCTCTGGTTATTTCTCCGCCAAGGTTGTATCTCAGGCTGGCCTCTGCCTATTTTTTTGAGTATTTGTTGCAGCCTGAGTTTTATGATGTTGAGGTCTTGTTGACGAATAAACAACTCTAAGTCACTATTGCTGACGATATCTGTCTCAATCCCTGTAATTTGAAAACACCGTTCACAGATGGTTTCGGGATATCGCTCACTGTCAACCACAGGATCTTTGCTATCGGGAGGCAATATCAAAGCAGAGGTTTGGTAATGATGGAAAATCAGGTGGTAGCAAGCATGGATCCACCTGGCAGTTGCACACTTCTCTTTGATGTCGGGGTCTACCATTTTATACCTGGACAGATAGTTGTTTGTATGGCCATAATCCGATCGTTGCTGCTCAAACCAGGCGGCTGACTTAAACTTATTTAGGCTTTCAAAAGAAAACATTGTCTCGCAAGCATCGACAGGCTCAATCGGAGGGCAGTCGTTACAAAACATTAGCAGACAGGCCGGCGTCAATCCGAAATTCTTGGGCGTTGTTATACAGACGTCGTGCGCATAGCACATCTCCACCGAAAGCAAAACGTTTGATCAGATTACCATTAAATTTTGAATCTTGACCACTTTATTAGAGGCGTCCATCTGAATTTCCTGGGTAAGTGCTAAGCGGGCAAACTCGGCGTCCAGTATCCATCCACCTTCTTTGGCGGGATCTGTATGGAACGAAGCCATCAAAAAAATTTCTGAAAGAGGATTGATGACGTACTTTTCAAACGTGTTCTGCAAAAGAGTGCTGGTGACGCCTTTCCCTGAATTTCGCTCTCCCATACATCTCCCCCAATGTTTATCTTCAACATGGCAGGCGGAGAAATAGGTCGGCCTGTTTTTCAAATGCAGCTTCAAAACCTTGAATGTGCACTTCTTCAATGGCTTCCTCGTTCGGCGTGGAATCATAGTCATAATTAATAATGATGGTTGTATCAATGCTGCTGCCAATCTGTGCCCATGGGGTGAAAGTTTGGCTGGGAAGGTCATACACACCATTTTCGAAACAAACCTTCCCCTTCAAGCTGCGATGAAGACGGTCGTATAGCTCGTTGTCTTGGTTATCGTCCTGTCGGGCACAGCACTTCAGTGTTTCAATAATATTTTTTATGGTAGGGACATTTTAGGAAAAGAATGCACTCTTTTCTGCAGAGAGGGGCTTTCAAATGTTTGTTTGGAGACAGATACGCAAGAGGGCATTATCGACCTGCATGGGGCAAGATTCCCACCGATGACCCTCTCGGAAAAAAAATTCTCCCCAGCAGTATTTCAGCCGGTCAGCCAAAATTGTTCTTAGCAGCCATCCTACTTTTGTATGAGTTGAAGCTAAAAGCAGAGGCAGGGTTTTGCGATGAGACCTTTTAGCACCTGGGGAAGGGAAAAGGAGACGGGTCACTTCAGTAGCTGCCGCTTTAGCAATCGTTTTGGTGTATAGCTGAGAATTGTCTTCGTAGGCCCACATGTGGAGGGAGGCTTTCATTAAACGTTGCTTCCCTCCCGCCCGATACAGAAACGAATCAAACTTTTTGTTGCACTCGTATGAATCGTATTTGGCCGGGCACTTTTCAGAAAATGTGTGGAAGAGCTGACAGCCAGCTTTTTCTAATTCATTCTTGATTGTATGACCGATATCGATCCAATGTTGATAGCTTTGTGCCCGCTCATCCAAAAGGCAATCACACAAATTTTTAATCTCTGTAGCGACCGCATCGATCTTTTGTGAAAGTGAACAGGCTTCTGCTAGCATGTAGGTATTGTCGACTGGTGATGGGGGGGCGTTTGATGGTAGGCTGAGATTCGCTTGGGCCTTTCTCTTAGAAGAAGCGACATGTACCATCGCATCAAGAAAAAAATATGGAACTGGCTGGAGAAGGCCTCTGCCTAGTATATTTTATGCATGCTGGAATGGAGCCTGTGTTTCATCCCCCGAAATAAATGCATACTGAAAGGTCTCGCTTCCTTTCTCAATGTATACGGTCGTTGGAGGAGCAATCAGCAGCCCACCTTCAGACCATGCGTCAACCTTTTTGTACTCTAACAGCACCTCACTTTGGTTTGGGATTTTTTGGTCATATCGAAAGTATATATAAAAGCTTCGTCGCGTCTGGACTGTCAGGTGCTTTTTCTTCTCAGGGTTTTCTCTAACGGCCCTTTCGTATTCATCTCGACAATCAAAATCAAAAACGGTCAAACTACTCTTCTCATCCGTAAGAAGCACAATGCCCTCATGCTTTTCTAGATCAATGTACGCATCCATATTTTCACGCGTAATCTCGGACCACTTTAGAGGTGGATAAAATATCTTTCTCTTCTTTTCTCCAGTTTTGGGGTCCGGTGGGATTTGGATGTGGGTGAAGATGAAAAATATGAACACTGCTCTTCTATAGAGCTGGGCATAGGCCGCAAGCTGTTGCCGACCATTTTGGATATCCATTTCCTTTTTTTTTCTCTTGTGATATATGTTGAAAAGAAGATTCTGGTCATAAAAGTTTTTTAAATAAAAAATAAGAGATACGCATGAGATACTCATAGATAATTTAGCGCTGAAGTATGCAGTTGCAAAAAAAGTGTAGAAGATGATTTGATAACCACCTTCTACATAGACTGACTGAATATATTTTAATATCCGTCGTTAAGCAGCTTAGCACTGTCCTCGGGGGGATGGCATATCGATGTAAATTGAAGAAGTCCAAATGAACTGCAAAAAATGAAATATCAAAAAGTCATGCAGAGTTACTAACTATCTTTACCGTAAAGAGACCTTTGCTAAACTTCTCTGGTTATGTACAGTTTGCAAGAACCAGGATGGCTAGCAGTCTTGGATATGAAGCATCAGAGGGCCGGAAAGTTTAATGAAGTGTATAGGTTATTGTTACAAGCTCACCTACCTACATTCTTCTACTTATCCGTGGAACAAGCTTCAGTGCTGCGCATGATGTCGCACAGGCTGCAAAAAGGTAGAAAAGAGTCCGAAAGACTGCTTTCCAGCTTTACTGATCTGAGTTTGTTGCACCGATGCAGCGCCATGGGTACAGTGTACAAGGGCCCCCGAAGGCGTACAGCTTCAGCACTATGCAGTCCCAAATTTTTGAATTTTACATCCGCCTGCACATTGGAAAGCAGACAAAAATAAATTCGAAAACAGCTGTAAAAAGCAGTCGGGAAGTACTAGACTTAGCGTGAAGCCGAAGATGTTTTGAACAGACGTATAGTATATGCTGAATTCAGACTGACTTGTGCTTTAACACCGTGAAAACCACAGCGAAACGACGGCAAAAAGCATCATGCGCCAAAAACCTTTACCAAAAAGGTAATGTACAGAGATGATCTGCATGCAAAGGATGTATTCATATAGAATCAGAGAGTGCTTTGAGAATAGGAGTACTCAGGTCGAGTGATAAACGCGCTACAGCCTGTCTAGGGGTTGATGGCATCAAGCCCATACATGGCTTCTCAGAACCAGACTGCATATGGGCTATGGAGCAAGCTCCGTGACAGAAGACAGTGGCCGTCGAGAAAAAAAGCGAGTTTAAGAGCGGAAAGCCAACTGACCATAAGGTGGGTTTGCAGAGAGATGGTCTCGATAACAGTTGTTCGCGATGAACAATGATGGCTGGCCTTTCTGACCAACACATCGATGGAACGGAATGAAAATTCGTGTTTATGACTGGGGGAGCAGAGCACTGAAGTATGGCCGAAGTGGTTACGACTGACTAAAGGATTATGTTTGTATGGACGGTAGAAGAGAGCCTTATGTAGGCATAGAGGTATAATTGGCTTGTCTCTCCGATACTGCACCTCTCTCTCTCTCTCTCTCTCTCTCTCTCTTTTTGCGCAAGACTGGGTATCCCTCCCTTGTAGACACTTCTTGTACAAGAAGTGCTTCTCTCTCTACATCCAAGAGAAAGTCGAAGCGTTGAGAGAGAGCGTTTGACTGGCGTGTTTCATAGATGGCTGTGAGACGGTCAGAAAGCAGAAGTAAATAGGGAGTGCAGGACATGGGTGGTCGATCTGCGTTTCCAAAAGAGAGAGAGAGAGAGAAAGAAAGAGAGATCCTTCTGAAATTAGAACCTTTCCTCATGGTGCTTAAGTGAGCAAAAAAGCGTTAGGGGAAGAGAAAGAAGCACGGCAGGAAATGAATTAGTGGCAGAACGGGGCGAAGGCTTCAAGGGACGGTACTCGTGTTTTTGGTTTTTTTCTCCAAAGTCGAAAGAAGACCTACTGCATGGATAGCTTGCTACACAACCTAAGTATGCATCTTCTGGTCTCCCACGTGGGTTTGTGTGTTGATCCGGGGTGACCGTTTTTAGGCTGTGGGTGGTTTCAGTTCTTTTTTTCTCTCTCTCTCTCTCCCCCTCTCTCTCCATCCGTCTGTGCATCTTTTTCTCCGTCTGTCTCTGTGTTGTTATCTCGTTTGCACGATTTTGGAAGACAGAGAGTGTGTCTACATACGTGCGCTCTGTATGAAGGAGGCTACATGCATGAGGGTGAGAGGCAGCTAGAAGGATTGAATTTCGCGGCCAACTTTCTCGTCTCTCCGTCTGCTTGAGTGTCCAAGCCCCCTAGCTTTGTATTTTACTTCTCTCCGTGTCTCCTCAGATGCTACCCCTAAGCGTCGTGAAGCAGCACCTCGCAGACACCCTGTGCGACAAGCATAATAGGTAATGGATGATCGAGTCAATCTCAATGCCTAAGTTTTTTTCCTGTATGCATCTAGCCCCAAATATGTTCTGGTGATTGCATGGGAGACATCTCGCAGGAAAGAGATGCATACGCAGGTAAGCAGCAAGGCTCAAGAAGGCTCTTTGACAAAAATGTGAGGTAGCGTCTGTATGCATGCCAACACGAATGAATTCTTCTTGCTGTTAGACTGACAGAAAGGAACGTGTATCTAGAGGGGGGCACTCTGGAAGGTTATGGTAGATTTTGAGCCCAACATAACATAAAATGTGAACAAAAACAAATTTTTGCGAGCTAGTCCGGCAACCTGGAGCTCCACTTGGTCAAGTTACGTCAAAATCTGATGTTTTTGAAGTGTAAGGTATATGGTTACTTTGGGTTACCCCCTTTTTATCTTTGTTATACAAAGAGGTTATAGGTTATCCGGTTATAAACATTTTAAGCTCAGTAACCGACCAAATTTTTAACTTTTAAAAACATTCAAAATGATGTTTAGAACACGTTTGAATGCTTCTTGAGGGAGGTTACTTCATTTTTGAGGGGGGTCAAAAAAGGTTACAGGTTACCTGGTTATGGGGGGTTTGGGGGCAAAGTAAGTGTGACACATCATTTTTCATCATTTTTGACCATAACCTGATTCAAAATTGTTTAACAATCTTGAAGCCAGTTTTGTGAGTAACCAAACGTAACTAATCGATTGGCACCACTTTTGATTGATGGTTACATGTCACACGTTGTAGGAGGGGGGGTGTAGGGTCAGTAACCATGGTGTAACCGGCTGAAGTGCCCCCTCCTAGGCATGCATTCTGGCAAGATAGAGAGAATTGTTCGGCTATAGAATGCTCTGCTAGAAACAAATATCGCCTGATTAGACGGGAATTAAGTCTGGATGGATGTAGAATTAAAGTCGATGGATGAGAAAGAAAGATTGAGTAGAGACTTTAGTAAGAAAGTGTGCGACTTGCTAACTGCAGAAGTTAGTTTGATCTTATCCGACTGCATGCCGACGGTTGGGGGAATCTAGACCACTAGAGGTTTTTGCTGTGTTCTGCACCAGCCCGTTTCTGACAATGATTCTCTTTTTAGTTGTTTGTGTTGTTTTTGTCTGTCCTTACCGTTGGGCTGCCTCCTTCTTTCTTGCCTCTCTCCTTCATGCCTTAAGTCTTGTCTCCTTTTTGCCTGCCTGTCTCCTTTATGCTTGGCTGTTTCTTTCTTATCTGTTCGTATCCTTACCTGCCTGTCTGCTTCTTGCCTGCCTGTCTCCTTTTTGCTTGCCTGTCTCCTTCGTGCCTACCTGTTTCCTTCTTGCCCGCCTGTCCCCTTCTTACCTGACTGTGTTTGTCTGCCTTTCTTTCTCATGTTTGCCTGTCTGTCTCCCTCGTGTTTGCCTGCCTCTCTCTCTCGAGTTTGAAAAAAAATTCCCTGTCTCCCTTCCTCATGTCTGCCTGCCCCTTTCCTTCATGTCTACCTGCCTTTCTGTTTTATGTCGTTTTGTTTTATATCTGCTTCATCTCTTTCATGACTTATGTGTTGACTAGATCGGACTGCCTAGTTCATATTTATCAATATGTTTCTCATTCTTTCCTGGAATCTCAGTTCGTTTTAAGTCATTCCTGTACCGCTTGACAAACTTTTTTGAAGGCATGCCATGCCCACCAGCATAAATTTTAAACAACTTTTAGACTTCATTTAAATATAGCATAAAAAGAGGTAAAGATCAACTAAGCTAGCTAGCAACTACTAACAATCAAATTCTGTACTAATAAATCATGCAAACTAAAAATAAATGCTAAAAAAATTTATGGATGACAATATATAAAGCTAGAAAATTATAGAAAATGAAAACTGTGAATTAATTTTGACGGAGGATTTTCTGGGATACCTTATGAGAAAGTAGGAGAAACAAAATATAATGTTGAGGTTGCTATTTAAAGGTTGTACAAAGTTTGATGATTGAAGTTTTTGTTATGTATGCCGCGTCCCCATGTATTAGGGACGGATCTAGCCTAGTCTGTCAAAAGGTTCCGGTTCGTCCCATCTGTTCTAAATCTAGGAACACTGCTCATTAATCACTTTTACTGCGGCTCATTTCTCAAGCGGCAGTAGAGTAGCACTCGGAGAACAACGAAAAGAGGGGAGAGGTTGTACCAAGTTGTGGAAAAGCTAGTAAAAAAGTTAGTGAGAGAGTGCGTTTAAGTTTGATGTTATTAACTAAAAAAAAATGTTTGTTTATATTGACTTATATTAACAAAAAAAAACTAGAACAGCTCTACGTCTTATTTACCCTAGCTTGCCTAAGTAGCTAAGCTTGCCCCAACCAGATCGAAAAAAAGTGACATCATGGTTAGTCGCGGTCTCAATCTCTTTTAATCATGACTTTCAATGTTATAAGGTAAATCTTATGAAGCATCCACAAAGATTCAGGCAGTATTCCAATCGACTTTGCTGTGCTTTGTTGCCTTAGTCTTTGATGATTGAGGGTTTTGTCATGCAACCTCTCTAAACCTAACTACCACTTGAAAGTTCAGGCCGCATTTTTGGATAAGCTTGACTGCGGCGTGGATCATTTATGGTGTCTTGAAAGCCAAAGCCGCATATCTGGATGGTGTCTTCACCGTCTACGCCGCAGGCGTGGACGGTCTCTTGAAAAAAGATGCCGCAGATAGAGATGATCTTGATTATATTTTTTTAAGTGGCCCTTAGGTTCAGGGAGGTTTGTTATGTATGTCGTGTCCCCATATATAAGGGACGGATCTAGCCTAGTTTGTCAGAAAGTCTACAAACGAGTCTGCTCATCAATTACTTTCAAGCTTACGCCTCCAACTGCACTATCAAGCTTACGCTTCTGACCGACTGCAAGATAAAGAAACCAAATGGAGAGAGGAGAGGCATGGAAATACTTTTCTGTTTATGTGCGTCAAAGGTAGAATCCCCTCTGTATGAAGAGTTTCAACTTCGACGTACGTACGCATCAGACTCACCCTCTCTAAGCAGGGCCCCGGCATAACCCCAAAGGGGATATCCTGCTCTATAATTCATACATTCATGCATGCAGGCTTGCGCGGGCCCCAAATGACCCCGGCAGCATTTTTTGCCCAGTACTGGCCTTTGAGCGTGCATGCATGTCAGACATTAATTTTTTTTTGACATTAATTGCATGCATGTCAGACCGATCGCGATATATATATATATATATATATATATATACATCGACAAATTGCGCTTTTCTTTCTGACCGACCATCCTTTCAACTCATCGCCTCCTGACCAAATTTCCAAAACAGCCTACTGTCAGATGTGAAATTTTCTTCTGTGAGTGAATGCTGTGAAGTGCTTTTCAAAGAGACCAAAGCCTAGAAAGACGCTGAAGCGAAACACGAGTTTTTTTTTTCTGACGGGTCGCTCAGTATGTCCGCAGAATTCGTGGCTCCCTCCGCCATTTTGGGCGAGAGCAGTGCAAGCACAACCAATAACATTTCGGTTTCCGATCCCGGCAAGGCCCATCTCTTCGCTGCTGACGAAGTCTACCACGCAGTGGGTGGAACAAACTGTTCAAATGAAGAATGGGTGACTCAGCAACGCCAACTGTACGGCACAAACAAACTGGCAGAGGCACACGGCAAGTCCCTGATCTCGGTGATCTTCTGGAATTTCTGTAACCCTCTGACTGCCATTCTGGCGGCTGTTCTGGTCCTTGCCTGCTCCATCCAGGAGTGGATCGAGGCCGTGGTGGTCGTCATCGTCATTTTCCTCAACGCGGGCGTATCCATTGTCCAAGAGTGGAAGTCCGAGCAAAGCATGGCTGCGATCAGACACCTGGGGGGCGCTACCAGTGCCACCGTGGTCAGAGATGGCAGGAAGAAGCAGGTTCCTCTGTGTGACGTCGTGGTGGGGGACGTCGTGGAACTGAAGACCGGAGATGTCGTGCCAGCTGACCTTCGTATCATGGAGGTCAGTGCGGTGAATTAAGAGAAATTCTATAAATAAATATACTCCATAGACATATCCTCTTGGACATACTGCATGGCTCAGTCAGTTGTTTCCACTCTCGTCGCTCTTTTTACATTCGATCCGTTTGCTCCTTTGCTCCCTCGTTCAGCAACATTGCCGCAGACAGACCTTGTTTGAGAATGCGTGATTTGGCCATTCAATGATGAGCTAGAGAGATCGAGACTCGTGATTGTTCGGGAAGTCATACTTGACCGATCAGTATCGTATTGAACAACACTCTGTGCATGCGCGTGGAGTATTCTGAACCCGAGTGCCTGACTGCCTGCCTGCCTGTGTGCGTGTGTACTTGCAGATCAACCGCCTGGAGGTCGACGAGGCCGTCCTGACGGGAGAGAGCGTCCCTGTGGTGAAGACCCTCGCTCCCCTCCCCCCTCCCAAGGAGGGGGAGTTCGACGTAGCAGTGGGAGACAGGACCAACATGTGCTTCCGTCAGACAAACGTCTCGCAGGGTAGCGGCAGGGGTCAGTCGGAACTGGGAAGAAGTAGATCGATAAGTCGGGGCTTGTGTCTGGTTTCCTTTCTCTTTTTGACCTATGGTTGCATGTTGATTTGTCAGTCAACTTTGTTTTGTTTGTTTGTTCTTGGAAGGAACGCCACGCAGATAGATCTGCTGAATGAATTTTCGTCTCTTCAGCTAGCAAGTGCTGTCTTGCGCATTCCTTGAGAGGTAGGTGTCTCTGTGTTGAGGTTTTGAAGGTTTGCTGGAAGGAAAACTGTGTACTCACTCTGATTTTTTCTCTAACCTGTCTGACTGTGCGTGCAGGTGTGGTCGTCTGCGTTGGAGAGAAGACGGAGATTGGCAAGATCGCTGCGAAGCTCTCCGAGTCGGGAAGCAAGAAGAAGACAGCACTGACGATGACGATGGAGTATCTTATGTACTTCCTCTTTGTCATCGGCATTATCTTCGGTAAGTGTATGGGGAGATTGCGTTGGGAGGGGAGAGGAGGGGAGGAGCGTGTTTGAACCGTCTGGCCGTGTCGTAGCTGCTCGTTCTTTCTGACTATCTGCCTGCCCGCCTGCCTTTCTCGGTATCACTCTTCTGCACGGCACCGCAGAGAAAAGGAGGCAGACAGACAGGCAGACAGACTTGCGTGACGTGAAAGAAGCAGGTGCAGGTGCCCACCCAGTGTTGATGCTCATTCATTCATTCATTCCCACGCTATATCGATTGATTGCATGCAGGTGTGTTCATCTTCACCGCGTTCCGCTGGAACCTGACCAACGAGGCTCTCCTGTACGCCTCTGCCACGCTGGTCGCCATCCTGCCTGAGGCAGCCATCGTCCTCATCACTGTCACCATGGCAATCTCTGTGAGAAGAATGGCGGCATCCAACGCGATTGTGAGGAACATGACTGCACTGGAGCAACTCGGCAAGGTCACGGATATCTGCTCAGATAAAACAGGAACCTTGACTGAAGGTTGGTTCGTTGATTGGTTGAGCGGTTTGGGACTGCGTCTGTCTGCTCTATGGTCCCAATTTTTCTTTGTCCGAGACACTTTTCTTCTTTCCTGCTTTGTTCTTTGTGTGTGCCTGTGTGGCTCTCTGTCTTCTTGCTTTTTGTTTTGTCCGCCAATTTAGCGCAAACCCCTTCTCTCTCTCTCTCTCTCTTCTTTTCTTTCTTTCTTTCTTTCTCTCTTTCTTTCTTTCTTTCTTTCTTTCTTTCTTTCTTTTCTTTCTTTCTTTCTTTCTTTCTTTCTTTCTCTCTCTCTCTCTCTCTCTCTCTCTCTCTCTTTCTTTCTTTCCCCCTGCATGCCTGCAGGCAATATGCGCCCTGCTGGGTTGGTTCTCTGCAATGCCGACGGCTCTCCCCACGAGCAACTGATCCCTGATGGGCCCCGGCACAACCGCCGTGCCACCTGGTCCACCCCCCTCACAGAAATCACCGAAGAAGACGGGGTCCTCCTCCGTCACACCCTGCGTGCTCTTGTGCTCTGCAGCACGGCCAAGCTCGTGCCCGTCCATGGGCACACAGAGATTGACCCAGATGAGCTCGAGGGCACCGGCTCTCCTACAGAGCTTGCGTTGATGGAGATGGCTCATAAGATTGTGTATGGTTTGAAGGACGAGAGCATCCCTACTCTCGACTCCGCACACGCCCATTGGGAGTCCAGGGGGACGTTTGATTTCGATTCCACCACCAAGACCATGTCAACAGGGTGGCACGACCCCAGTGCACACACCAACCTGGTGACCGTCAAAGGAGCCCCTGAGGCAATCCTTCCCCGGTGCTCCAACAACCCTGGCGCCAACACGGCCCTAGTGGAGACGATGGAGAAACTAGCACAGAAGGGACTGCGGGTCCTTGCAGTTGCACAACGCACTGACCTCTCCCTCCCAGAACCCACCGACGATATCACAACCTTTGAGAGAGCAGAAGTCGAGAGTGACCTCCGTCTCCTTGCCCTTGTGGCTGTGCGAGATCCCCCCAAGAACAGCTCCATTGTTGCCGTCAAGAAGTGCTTCTCTGCGGGCATCGTTGTGCGCATGCTCACAGGGGATCACCCCTCCACCGCCGAGGCCATCGCCAAAGAAATCGGCATCGTCCCAGAGGGCCCCTCCAAGAAGGGTATGATCATGACTGGCCCCGTGCTAGACTCCATGACCGATGCCGAGCTAGATGCTATGACCGACCTTCCCCTCATCGTTGCCCGCTCTTCCCCAGCCTCTAAGGTTCGGATGGTCGAGGCTCTTCACAGAAGAAAGAAAGTCGTTGCCATGACCGGAGATGGCGTGAACGACTCCCCTGCCATCAAACAGGCAGATGTGGGTGTTGCAATGGGCATCACAGGGTCCGATGTCACCAAGGGAGTTGCAGATATCGTCATTGCAGATGATAACTTCGCCACCATCGTCTCCGCAGTGCAGGAGGGGAGACGGATCTTCACATCCATCAGCAGCTTCGTCATGCATCTGCTGTCTGGCAACATGGCCGAGGCAGTCACCTTGCTCATCTCCCTCGCCTACGTCGTTGACGCACGCAATTTCCCCGTCTTTGTCCTTTCCCCCATTGCCATCCTCTTTGTCAATACAGTCACGGGCTCCGGTCCCGCGATCGGCATTGCTCTCGATGAGTGTCCTCCAGATCTCATGCAGAGACCCCCAGTCTCTCATGGGCTTTTCACCTTCGAGGCCATCCTCGATTGCACTGTGTACGGTGTGATCATGGGCGCCATGACCTTGGCTGCCTTCTCCATCTACATCTGGTCGTTCGCGGACGGGAATTTAGGCATTGAGTGCAACGGCAACTATGGCACCGACTGCGACGACGTGATGAGGGCACGTGGGACGGCGTTTTTGACCCTGAACACTTTGCTCCTTTTGCATGCGTACAACTGCAGACACCAGAGACTTCCTTTCTGGAAGTCGACGCTGAAAAACACCGTGCTGTGGGCTTCGGTGGTGTGCGGCACGCTGCTGTGCGTGCCTCTCCTTTACGCTCCGTTCATCAACGATAAGGTGTTCAAGCACCTGGGGGGCAGCTGGGAGTGGGGGCTGGTTCTTGCCCTGTCCGTCGTCTTCATGTGCCTCGCTGAGGTTTACAAGGCAGTCAAAAGAGCGACCTTCCCCCCTCTGTACAAGCTGGTCGACTCAGCCAAGGCAGCGCCTGGCACGGCCTCCTCCTCATCCGGTCGTAAGCCCATTCTGTCGGCATGAGTGAGTAAAGAGGTGAGGGAAGAATAGAAGAGAATGGAATGGAAAAGAATCAAGAGTGGAAAGGAGACGTGAGGATGTTGAACAAGATGAATGAAATGAAAAATTTGGGAGGAGAGGGAAAACGGAGGGGGAAAATAAAGAAGGAAGGCAGACAGGCCGTTCCGGTTTCAAATAAATTCCTTGATTGCATGAGTAGCCTCCCTTCCTTCCTTGCTGTAAAGTAAATTCACTCGACTCTCCTTTTTTAGGGGGTACGAGTATCGGTTCCTTCTTTCTTTCTCTCCAACCTTCCTTCCCTCCTTTCTTCTTTGCCCCCCCCCTCTTTTCTTCCTTTCTACTGCAATTGCCGTTTCTTTCGTTTCCTCTCCCGCCTTCCTCTTTCTTTATCTCGGCAGCTTCCCTCACTCACAACTACCACTGTCCATCGGCCTGCGATGGTTTGCTGCTTTCTATTTGAAGGAAGGGGAGGCAGAGCGCGGATGTCAGCAGCCGGATTTCCTTCCTTCCCTCCTGAACCTCTTCCCTCCCTCCATGCATCCACCGTTTTAACATTTGCTGCACTTGGGCAGCATGCATCGCTGCGTTGGGAGAGGCCTTGCAATGAAAATTCGATTTTAATTAAGTGCATGAGTGCATCGTGGCATGAATGAATGATGTGAGATAACGAGAGGGCGGCCGCTTCGGTTATTCTCCTCTTCGTTTTCTCACAAGAAACGAAACAAACAAATCCAAAATTGACAGCCGGACTGCATGATAGGTCGGTTTGACTGTTCAGCAGCCCGCTGTCAGCATGTCGAGGGAAAATCACGTGATTTCTTTCATGTCGTCGATCTTGTCCATGGATCCCTTCCTTCCTTACATTTCTCCCCCCCCCCCCCCCC
>JAHBMJ010000377.1:51773-73506 GCA_018398765.1 Chromera velia | reverse complement strand
CCCCCCCCTCTCTCTCTCTCTCTCTCTCTTTCTTTCTTTGTTTCTTTCTTTCTTTCTTTCTTTCTCTGCCTTTCTCGAATGCATGACGGAATAGCTCAACGCAGCTATCCGCCCTCCTGTCTGGCTTTGGAAACAGAGAATCAGAAAAGACTACTGGAGAGACATGCAGACAGAATGAAAAAGGGTGGGAGGGAGAGACGAGAAATCGGATCCGTCCCTTTTTGCTGACGACAAGTCAAAGAGAACAATGAAGAGATCGAGTGGGGTGAGAAAGAACGTGGGGTTTGCGTTTTTCTTTTCTCTTCTCTGAACTCCTGCATGACTGGGCCGCATCGGGTTGGTTGGGGAGAGGTTTTGCATTTCTCTTCAATCAAAGACGATAGGACCATGCAACCGCAGGCAAGCATTCGACTTCAGTTTGAGACAAACAAAATAAATTCTGGAGAATCGCGGACGCAAATCTGGAGTCAAGCAAGATCGGAGAAACGAAACAACCATTGACTCTGAATGATCACAAAAAAAAGAAAAGCCTCGGGGTGAGGAGACGCAGAAACCAGAAAAACACCGAAAAGCAACGAAGAGAAGAGTTCATTTTCCTCTCTGTTTCTCTCTCTCTCTGTCCCTCTCATCAACAAATTAACGCCACGCCATTGCATTTCCCCGCATGATGAATGCCTGCCTGATCGATTCCCCTCCATGCATGATTACCGACTGGCACGATCGCCTCTCTCTCGGTCAATTCATATGAGCCCTCCCTCGCGTGAGACCTGTGCCCGTCTCCTTCGCATGTAGTCCTAACGCTTTAAGCTCTTTTTAAAACAAATTCGTGCGATCGACGTGGCGAATGCATGTCTCTCAGACAGAGGCTGGGGGGGAGGGGGAAGAGGACTGCATGCATGGGATGCGGTTGGTTGAGTCTTCTATTTGGTTTCAGTTAAGTGCATGACAGTCGGGTGGGTCCGCAGAATTTCTCCCTCCCTCCCTCTCCCCTTTTTGTTTGTTGTTTTTTGCCTCTGTGTAGTTGGCTTTAATTTCAATTCCTTTCTCTTTAATGTTCATCAACCCGTACGTGAATACGCATGCATGCATGAGGTTGGTCTCTGTCCGGCCTGTCAGTCTACACGTGATCGATCAGGAGAAGATCCATACAAAGGAAGCCTCAGAGGAGGCACAGTCACTGTTCCTTCCTGTCATCAACGGGAAGGAAGAAAATGAGGGCGCACGGTCCGAATCGGATTGGTCCATGCGTATCGATTCGTTAAATATCAATACAGGGCGTTGAAAAAGGTACATTTCCCTTCCTTTCGTTGGCCTCCAGTAGATTGGGCGCAAGCCGTTTCTGTTCAAATCAAAAATGCTGACAGTCAGCCAATCTTTCTCGCGTTGATTTTGTCGGTCAGCTTTTCTTCGTTTTCTATTGTTGCAGCTGTTGGAAAGAAGACCTCCAATCTATCTGCCTACACACACACATTCATGCATCAGCACATGTCCATGAGCAAGGTGAGAGAATTGAGTCTCTCCCTGGATGTGGTTTTGGCAAGACTGTTAATGAAGACGTGCAATGATATGTTTGGCCGAGAAGCATAGATGGATGAGGTGATCGATCCTAGATTAGAATGAAGTCTGGCTGGGAGCTTGCAGGAAGGATTTTGCTTTGAATTTTTCCCTTACTCTTTGGTACCTCCCCGTCTGTCCCTTCCTTTGTCTTGTCAGATTGAAGGGACAATCGGTACATCTGACGTCATCTTAATTTTTTTTACCAATTCCTTTCCGTTTTTTTCTCTTGAGGCATGTATACGCTACTATACGGGCAAGGTGGTCATTCAGCTTTGTTGACGTTTTCGTCGATAAAGAAGTCTAAAAGACGTATTTACGTTTTTTCTGTCTTTTTCTTCCTTTGTAGGACGAATTTGGAGCTGCTTCGCAAACTAAAAAATATATGCATACAAAGTGGAAGAACTTGAAAGCGTTAAAAAAAGCGGGAAGTATATATACGTATGACTGCGCATGTTGAGGCTCGCATTTGATTTTTTTTCTTTTCATTCAATGCTAGCTGGCTGATCATGACGCTAGACTTGAACATGGAACAGTTATTTGACTAAAAAAGAAAAACTAGAAAAAAAAATAAACTTTTAATAAAGGGTTTCAAGTTTGGGATTTTTTTTTTTGCGGACGCCTATATAGTTTTTCAACGGCTTTAAGCTTTGATTATTTTTTTTTATCAATTAAAAAACATACATATATTCAAAAATTTAGATTGATGGTGCTGATCGATGATGACGTGACTTAACCCGCCAGCCATCGTGTCCCAATGGCAAATATTATGATAAGATTATAATAAAAAAAATAAAATTATAATTGGATTAAATGAATTAAAGTAGCGAGAACAGTAAACAGGATAGAAGGAAGAGGCGGAAGAACAGGTTAGCTAGACGCTAGAAACAAATTTTAAGTCAATGCCCCCCCCCCAAAAAAAAATCATAACTAATCATGACCTATAACTACTAGTAATACCGGAAATTCATGGCCGGAGTTGTGTGACTAGCTCTGACAGTGTGACTGAATACACTCCAAGGTGGTGGTCGTATAGTCACTGGGCACGGCAACCTACAAAAATTGGAGTCTGTTGGACCACTAACCACAGCTGAATAACATGCATGAGTCACGTGAACGTTGATGGCTAGTCTCGACAAAGACTTAAAGTCCGAGTCTCAACATGAGTTCGCGTCCAGCAGGGTTTTGGTTTGCCTCATCATCGTCAGCATCACTGTATACGGCATCTTGGTCATCATCCTTATCATCATGTTTATCAGCACCCCTCTCATTCTTTTTTCTTCTTTTCTTTCCTGTCTGGTCATATTTCTCTTCTTCACCGTACTTTCTGTACCTTTGCGTGTCGCAGGGCAGAGGAGACTTCCCTAACGGGGTGGACACGGGAAGTGTCACAGAATCCTCTTCCATATCAAAGTCTAGATCTTCGTAGATCTGAAGGGGTCTCTGTCTGCTAACTGAGTCTGACAAGGACATGCGACTACTGGAGGAGGAGGAGGAGGAGGAAGAACAACCCTTTGCCTCGCTCTTGGAACGAGCTTTAGCCCTCACCCCAGACGCAGAAGGACCAGCAGCAGCAAAAGAAGAAGAAGAAGAAGAAGAAGAAGAAGAGGAAGAAGAGGAAGAAGAGGAAGATGAAAACACACCACCTACATTTGCCCCTTGACCGTCAATCCTTCCGTCGCCTCCAACGGAACCCAAGGCAGCCAAGCACGCTATTTCGTCCTTTCGCTCCCTCCCCACCCCCGTGTTCATCCACAAAATGACTCTCTCTGGAAAAAACGAATGGACCATCCAGGCCCATGCTGCACTCTCGAACTTATGACTACAGACTCCATTTCCGGGGTCCTGTTTGAAGTTGCTCACCTTCACTCTCACCACACCCACCCTCGGATGGCTGGCAGTGCCTGGCACTGAGATGCCTTCAGCGTACAGGCCCTGTGCCCTCAATCCCTCTCTGTACGCAAGCGCACCCCCGCAGTCAACAGCAAGGGCCAATTCCTCCATCCCCCTCTTGATGACGTCCGGGTGGAACAAAGGTAGGTCAAAAGGAAATTTCCTCAAAAAGCTACTGCGACTTCTGCCGTCCTCACATTGAAGTTCAAATACCAATGTCCCCAACCTAGTCAAAAAGGGGAGTTGCCTAAGCTCATTCATCATGTGAATCTGCTCTCGAAACCCAAGAACCATCTGCAAACGTTGGAGGTTCTTGAACTTCGACAGTACGGTTACACTGCGAGGAGGTAAAACGAGGGGTGTCTGCCGAATGCACTCGGCACCCTCCTCTTCCTCACCCTCTTCTCCCTTACCCTCCTCTTCATTTTCTTTGTCCTCTTCTGCCTTCTCACCCTTTTTTTCTTCCTTCTTCTCTTCTTCCTCTCCCTCTTCTTCTTCTTCCTCCCCCTCTTCTTCTTCTTCCTCTTCCCCCCCACCCCCCTCCTCATCTTCCTCATACCGATCCCTCCCAGAACCTTTGAGTTTCAACTCGCTCCAGGTCAGCAGCTGGAGGTCCCTCAGGGTCCCGCTGACCCCGACCAACACAGGGACAAGCTCGGAGGGCAACTGCCGGTGATCCACCCTCAAGCCGAGGGCCTCCAGCCGGGGCCCTAGGTGGGAGCAGAGGGCCTCGAGGGCCCCGGCATCCTCCCTGTAGTCTGGGCCACCCTCGTCATCCCGCACGAGGGGCCACTCCACCTCCAGGCGCTGGAGGGGAGGAAAAGAGGAGACGGACTTTTTCTTGGTTGTTGCAGCTTTGGCGAATGCTTTGAGAGACGGGGAGACGGCATAATCGCAGAGGGTCAAAGAACGCAGGGACGTGAATTGAAGGACCTGCTCGGGGGAAGGAATTTCGGTTTCTTCTGCCGGGCAGGAATAGCTCCTCTCCGGGCAGGTCGGCATAGTAATGTCCAACCGTAGGGCTTCCACGGCACCCAGAGTTTCTTTTTTGTCCTCACGTAAGTGATACAGGTTGGAGACTTCTTGGAAGAGGGGGGCGGGAATTCTGCAATAAATCTGCTGTTTCAGAGACAACAGAAAGTCCTTAGACTTGGCAGAGGAAGGGGGGAAGAAAACATCTCGGAAGAAGATTTCTGCAAGGAATTCTCTGCAGAACTTTGAGGGACGGGCTTTGGCACCCTCGCCCCATGTGGGGATTCGGACGGTGCGGGTGAGAATGTCCAGAGCAAAGTCGGGACAGGTGGCACGGCCTGGGGCTTCCTTGAAGAATTCGGAGAGGTCGTCTGACTCCTTGATGATCCCTTTCAATTGCAACTGCGAACAAAAGTCGACCAACGCTCCTCTGCAAGTCTTGGCCATTGCTTGCAGGTCTCGATGAGAAAAAAAGGGAACAAGACCTTCAAGGACGGTGAAGGGAACGCCTCCCGCAGCCCACAATTGGACGTATGAGAGGGGTTTCTCCTCATCCAGGTTTGGAACGTCGTCGCTGTCAAATTCGGATGCACCGCGAAAGATCATTTCTGAGGATCACTGTCACCTTTCCGCTTTATTCACTTTTTGGAAGGATCAAAGGGAGAAGTGTCGACACGCCACGGCGGTGAGATGTGCAGGTCGAGGGAAAGAGAGCACAGCGAGGGGCTGTGCAGAGGATTTGTGGAAACTTCGAACTGTCGATCCTGTGTCGTCCTCAGAGTGACTTGTGGACCAATGATATGATGCTGCAGGGATCTGTTACTCAGAAAGCGATGACAGAGAGAGATGTGCCTGGACCAAGAGAGATGGTTAGAGCAGAGAAACAGACGAGATAATCCGGCGATCGATCTGGCTACCTCCAGAACGCTCATAGTCGACCTGAGAGGAGACGGTGCGCAGGAGACAGAGAATGATCGACAGCTAGGGACGGCATGGGACCGCACGCCTTAAAGCGCGCGAGCCGCGGGCCCGCGGCGGACATGCCAACCCCCCCCAAAAACCCGACACTCATGCGATCGAAATCGACCGTCCGAATCAACCATGAATCAACCTATGGCTGCATGACATATTAGCTGTCACATGCAGCACTTTTCTGGTTGCCGTTTCACAGTCACAGATGCTCCATTGCATGCATGAGCCAACCAGGAACCAATGTGTATGGTAGACACCCATATCGGCACGCACTAACAAGTCAGCTTGGTCATCGGTGAACTGGACATGAATCAATCCTTCGGTCCAGATTCAGTCTGACACTCTGCAGTATTAAGTGTCATCAGTCAGTCTGACTCTCTCTCTACTAAGAAAGTCGTCGAGCTCTTCCAGGGTCACAGCGTTTTCTCCCTTTCTGGAAACTGGACAGTCAAGCCGCGTTTCTTGTCTTGTGCAAGACAGGGAGGATTCATCCCCTCTGAGCGCACTGTAGCTTGAGGCCCGAGTTTTTTTTCGTATCGGTGCATGCTCAAGAGGAAGCGACGGAGGGAAACAGAATGAAAGGTACGACGTGAAAAACAAATGGAAGGCTGCCCTTCTCCATCTTGTACATGATCGTGCACGCATCACATACCTCTCCCTGTTCACCTTTTCTCCCTCCCTGCCTGTGCAGACCAATTCGACCTCCACATCGGTGAGTGAGCCCCGAGGATGCATGCACACAGTGTCTGACCTGAGTCGCCGAGGGCAAAATTTCTGGCGCACATGACTGCCCTCCTTCACGACTTGAGCACCCGCATTATATGTGATTGAAAAAGCTTGAGTTATCGGCCAGGGACTGATAGAGGGCAGTGTGTGTCGGGGAGAAGCAGGAGGAGGGATGGCAATGTAAAAGATGTCTTTCTTTCTATGTATCTGTCACTGTCTATCTGTCTGCTTTCCTGTCTGTCTGATATGTCTATCTGTATGTTTATTTGTGCAATAATTTGTCTTCTTTGTATGTTTATTTGTTTGTTTGTTTGTCTGTCTGTCTGTCTATCTGTCTGTGTGCCTGTCTGTCTGTCTGTCTGTCTGTCTGTCCGTCTGTCCGTCTGTCTGTCCGTCTGTCTGTCTGTCTGTCTGTCTGTCTGTCTGTCTGTCTGTCCGTCTGCCCGTCTGTCTGTCCGTCTGTCTGTCCGTCTGTCTGTCCGTCCGTCTGTCTGTCTGTCTGTCTGTCTGTCTGTCTGTCTGTCTGTCTGTCCGTCTGTCCGTCTGTCCGTCTGTCCGTCTGTCCGTCTGTCCGTCTGTCCGTCTGTCTGTCTGCCTGTCTGCCTGTCTGCCTGTCTGTCTGTCTGTCTGTCTGTCTGCCTGTCCGTCTGTCTGTCTGTCCGTCTGTCTGTCTGTCTGTCTGTCTGTCTGTCTGTCTGTCCGTCCGTCTGGCTGGCTGGCTGGCTGGCTGGCTGGCTGGCTGTCCGTCTGTCTGTCTGTCTGTCTGTCTGTCTGTCTGTCCGTCTGTCTGTCTGTCTGTCTGTCTGTCTGTCTGCCTGTCTGTCATCTATCTAGCTGTCTGGCGGATTACTGTCGCATGCTTCGTATTCTGCTCACAGGGGCCCAAACGGTTCACAACAAAGGCTCCGGGTACAGGTCTCTCGGGACCCCCTCTGCTGGCCATGCGAGCTCCTCACCCTCCACGGGAGGGGGCAGGGAAGAGACCGAATTCGCAAAGCACGTGAAGAAGTTTCATTGGACGAGATCCGTGCTGGCAGGGTCAGGGAAACTGGGTACGTTAGCTCATTCGAATCATTGTGGCTTGTAGTTCACGAATCGGCATTCAGGCAGAGTCTCAGAATGTGAGCTCAACAGATAGCACAGTGTTCCCCCCCTCCCCCCCCTCTGTTTCTTTTTGACCCTACATGAACCTCACAAGTGACCTGCTTTTTTCTGTATTGCTTTCTTTTTGACACTCTATGACACAGGAACCTCATGAGTGACCTGCTTTTTTCTGTATTGCTTTCTTTTTGACACTCTATGACACAGGAACCTCATGAGTGACCTGCTTTTTTCTGTATTGCTTTCTTTTTGACACTCTATGACACAGGAACCTCATGAGTGACCTGCTTTTTTCTGTATTGCTTTCTTTTTGACACTCTATGACACAGGAACCTCATGAGTGACCTGCTTTTTTCTGTATTGCTTTCTTTTTGACACTCTATGACACAGGAACCTCATGAGTGACCTGCTTTTTTCTGTATTGCTTTCTTTTTGACATTCTATGACACAGGAACCTCATGAGTGACCTGCTTTTTTCTGTATTGCTTTCTTTTTGACACTCTATGACACAGGAACCTCACAAGTGACCTGCTTTCTTCTGTATTGCTTTCTTTTTGACACTCTATGACACAGGAACCTCATGAGTGACCTGCTTTCTTCTGCATGGCAAAAGTGTTCTCAGTGGATTTGTTGAATGAACGCCCCCCCTTTTGCAAGCTAGGGCCCCGCTACATCCATCTGCTGCGTTCATCATGTGAGTGCCTGGGGTCCTGCAGGAGGGGATCCTGAGGAGGGTGACGCACGCAATGCAGACATGTGGCAACCCTTCCACGCAGTTCACGATGGGTGGGTGGGTGGGTGAGGGAGTCTGTAAGAAGGGGAAGGAGGAGTTTTGATTGTTTGTCCTGTCAGAAGACCTCTGGAGCATTGCTGTTTGTTTGAATTTTTCTTCTGTCAGGAGGAAAAGAACGAAATGTTCAATTCGCTGAAGGGTGAAGAGGGAGTGCTCTGCAGAGAGGGCGAACGACTTTTGCCTGGATGGAAACGCGCGAAGAGGGGTTTCTCTCTCTCTTCTTCTCTCTGCCTCTCTCTCTCTCTCTCCCCTTGTGTGCATGTGTGTATGTGTATGCGTGTGTGTGTATGCGTGTGTGTGTATGAGTGTGTGTGTGCGTGTGTGTGTGTGTGTGTGTGTGTGAGAGAGAGAGAGAGAGAGAGTGAGTGAGTGAGTGAGTAAGAGAGTGAGAGAGAGAGAGAGAGAGAGTGCGTTTGTGTGCAAGTATGTAACCGTGTAAATGTGTGCAAGTAAGTTCGTGTGTCTGCACAGACGCTATCCTTTTGTTTTTCTTGCTTTTTTACTGTTGCTTGCAGACAAGGAGGTTTTTTTGTGAGCGACAGAAAGAATCATGTGATCCGTCACGTAGATCAGCGCAGTCGGATCTCGGTGGTCGCAGGTCAATTGCGCAACCTCTTTTCTCTCTCTGTCTCTCTCTCTCTCTCCCTCTCTCTCTCTCTCTCTCTCTTTCTCTTTCTCTCTCTCTTTCTCTCTCTCTCTCTCTCCCTCTCTCTCTCTGTTTCTCTCTCTTTAGTTCTTCCTTCCTTCCTTCCTTCCTTCCTTCCTGTCTGTCTGTCTGTCTGTCTGTTTTTCTTTCTTTCTTTCTTTCTGTCTGTCTGTCTGTCTGTCTGTCTGTCTTTCGTCCGTTTGTTCGTTCGTTCGATTTTCTTTCTTTGACGTGCGTGCGGGGCTGCAGGGGCGGCTTTATGTGCGTCTGTCCGGTTTTGTGGATGTCAGGGTATGTGTCGAAGACAAAGGTTTTCCCCTATTAGCTGCTCTTCACGTAAAATAAACAAGATAATGCAGATGGTGCACTTCCGCTCTCTTTTGCAATTATCGTTTGGAAGCAGTCAAGCGTGCGTGCGTATTCTGTATGAAAATCAATGCATGCAGGCCGCGTCGGAATAGAGGGTGACTCTGGTACTGAGGGGGGAGATGCAGTTGACTCTCTTCTGTCCTTCCCCAAGGGTCTGGCAATCTTTCCAAAGAAACCGGGCCTCGTTTGGTTCTGTGATTCCGGTCAGAAAGGAAGATTCATCCATTAATTATCGTCTTTTCTTGCGATTCCTATTCTTTTGATTCTATTCGTCCTTTTCCCCCTTCTTTCTTCCCTCCTTCCTTCTTCTTCTCTTTGCTGCCTTGTGGGTCGCTAAGCGTTGACACATGGTGGTCTCAAGACTACTCCATTAGATCCATCAGATACCAATTGAAGCTTAGCTTCAGGCAATGAATATCTGTCGATCACTCTTCCAAATTCGGGGGGGCTTTTCTGCTGTGTTATCTCTGCATTCTTTCCTTCCAGTCTCATTGTTTCTCTCTCTGTTTCCAACCGTCTCGTCCCTTCCTCCTCCTCCTCCTCCTCCTCCTCTTCTTCTTCTTCTTCTTCTTCTTCTTCTTCTTCTCCTTGTTCAGGCAACCACGCCATTCGGGTCCTCCGGTTTCCGGTCTCCGCCTCTGACGGTGTCACTCCAGAATTTGACCGTGCTGCCTCGCTGTGCACCATCATCTCAAGGAAGCACAAGGGCCTGTCTGCCCCTTCCCCCTCGGGAGACGGGGACGAGGGGGGCGAAGGAGAGCATTCTGTCGAAGCGGAGAATGAGCAGGACGCACTGAAGACGGCAGTGCTTGCAAAGGGGCCGGTGGAGGACGAGGAGATAGTCAGGCAGAACCAGAATGTCCCAGCTTCAAAGGTAAGTCAGTACGTGAACAAATAGAGAGAAGCAAGAAGTAATCCTTCATTCATTCGGGTTTGGTTCAGGCCAGTCACTCTGCATGCCCATGCGTGCGTCAACTTGGTTCCATAAGCATAAGCTGCAGCAAGTCGCTTCGCGTTGTGTTGGTCCATCCTTGAATATCCTTGAGTGGGGTGTTTTCACTGTGACCTTCCTGACATGAAGGGGAAAGGGATAGGGTCAGAGAATGAAAGAAATAAGGTGCCTGTCTCTCTTTAATTCTCCGCATGCATCTCTCTCTGTGTATTTGCCCTAGCACCTGTCCGGGCGATTAATTGCAGGTGCGGTTGAAGTTTCCTTCATCTCTCGCCTTTGACCTGAGCGGAAACCTCTACATTTCAGGTGCATGGGCAAAAGAGGGTGCGATCGAGAAATCAATCCGTCCTTTGTTTGATTGCGCTTTGTGGTGTCCTTTCGCTAGTTCCCTCATTCTTGTCCTGTTTCCAAATCTCTAAGCCTGATATCATGCAACTTTGCTCTCTCTGTTTCATCCATGCAGTCTCTGTTGGCATTAGTGTCTTCTTCCCCTTCGGTCTGGCAGTCCGTGCACAACCTTTTCCATTGTCACAAGTTTTATTTTGTTTTGTTTTATGATTGTCCACAAGTAAGTATGTCTTCTTGCAGACACAGGAAACAATTGCATCCGAAGAATGGTCTCTGACGAGAGCCTGTCAGTCTCTGTCGTTGTCGGTGTCCCTGGAAGACCTGGATGTGGCACTACAAACAGTGACAGCAGCAGAAGCGGCAAAACATCAACAAATGCGGAAAAGGGGGCAGTGCGGATTGGTTTACCCCAGCAGATCGTCGTCTGTCCGGACTTCCGGCAGGAGTCGGAGGAGAGAATTCGAAGCGCACTCCGAGCGTCTCCCTTTGGCTCATCAAACACAAAACCAAGCAGCAAGTCGTCTGCTGCTTCTGCTGGGATTTCAGAATGTCTCATTTTCGCAGAAGCAGATGTGCACTGCGTCCGTTTGGTCCGACTGAAACCTTATGTGCCCTCCTCTTCTTCCTCTTCTGCCCTCAAGTCCGTTTCGATGATTCTTTCCTTCGAGACTTTAGTCGGCAGGGCAGGGGAGGTAGGTGAGCAGTCTTCTGCCATTATGAACAGGACCAGGATCATGCGGGGGGGCATCAGAGAGCATGAGGCAGGGGCGAGAGAGACAGAGACGGCAAGACAGAAGAGGAAGGAGAAGGAGGCCGTGGAGCGGCGGCGTGTTTTGGAAGCGAATATTCAGGATGTCAGACTGAACGTGCCAATGGGCCTTGCGGCAGACGAAATGGGAAGGCGCATAGCGATCAGTGAGAGAAACGGAGGGCTGGTGCGTCTGATCGATTTTGCTGAGGGGGAGGGCAGACGTGCGAAGGTACGTGGGCTTTCTTTCCTCTTTGTTGGTCTCTGTTAGTAGAGAGAGCCGAATGGGCGGGCGCCCATGTATGTAGACAGCTAGTGTATGCATTGTAGTTTTGTGAATTCGAGGGAATCTGATTAAATCTGTGTCCGACTCATTCTTGCGACTGAGCCTGGATCTGAGTTTTCTTTCCCTTGCGTGTCTTTTCTTTCAGTAAGAAAACTGTTTCTTCATTCATAAGTGCCTAGCTCTCACGTTTGTCAGACTGAAAGTAAGTGTACATTCTTAAAGTTTGTTGTGCATACTTTTGCTTGCTTCGTTCTCGTTCCTCTCTTCTGGGTCCTTCAATTCGATCGAGCTGGCAGTGCAAGGATTCGATTCACAAACGTGTCTGTCCTCTCCTATCCATGCACTCCTCGAATAATTAAATGCAGATCATCTCCGGGGATCCTTTCAGGCAGAGAAACTACCTGGACAAATCCGAGCTTCTCTTCTCAGAGACCCAGGGCGCCTGTCGCTTCCTCAGTTGGTGGCAGCCAGGCAAGAGGCCTGAGCCGGGTCAGAGGGAGGCCCTGAGGGCATGGCGGCACTCAATTGAGGGCAGAATCGCCCAAGGGTTCTACCAGGACGAGGGTGCTCTGGCTGAGGCTAGGGGGGGAAAGGGAAACCAATTGCACGTTGATGAGAACACAGAGGGGAATAATCTGTTCATGGCTTCGCCAAAAGCGGCAGAGGCCCCCAAAGGAAAGGTGGGATTTTTTGACGCCCCATCGCAGAGTGGGGAGAGTACCAGAAAGGCCGCAGAGAAGGGGCCCCGGCCCGTTGCCGGGGTCTTTCTGGCCCATGAGAACATTGTCACTCTGGTCTGGGAGCGCCATAGTTGACGTAAGGACATCGAATGAGGGATCGAATGAAGCAAATTTTAATTAAGAGAGAAAGAAAGAAAGAATGAGAAAGGAGAGATCTGAAATCGTTTGAAAAGGTTTGTTGATCTACGAATTGGGGCAGGGGGTGAAGCGGCGGATTGACGTTTTTGAAGTACCGTGGACAATTCGTAACTCTGCACAGCGAGAGCGTGAGGGAGACAGTATGTATACGATGCCCTCGTTTACATCTCTTTCTTTCTTCCTCTTGCTGAGGTCACTTCACGACTTTGTTCCTTTGATGGATTGATCGATGAGACTCCTAGGGCATATCAAGATCGTGCATATGCGCTTTGCAGGGGGGGAGTTTACTAGGGAGTTCAATTAAAGCAGTTGGGGGGGTGGGGGCGGGGAGGGAAAGCCTAGATTCTAACTTGAAAGTCATAAGAGGAAAGTCGGCAGCGAAAGGGACCAAACCATTGGAACGTTTCCCTACACGTTTCCACGGGAGAGCGGTGGGTTGGTTTGGCTGGAAAGAGGACCACGGTTTTCCCCTTTCTTTCTGTGTACACCTTTTCGTTTTCTGGTGAAAACTGCTAGAAAAACTGTAGTCTGTTGGGTCAAAAATCCAGTGTATTTAAAGATTTTTCGTTCACTCCTTTCGTTGCAGTTTGGTTATGTTCTACATGAGGTGCTTCATCCATCAGCTGCATTTTTTCGGTGATAAATCTTACTTCTCTGCTTGCCTAGCTGCTTGCATGCATGGTCACGCGAAAGACCGGCAAGACGCAAGAAGAAAAATTCTGAATAAAAATCAAGATGGCTGTCTGAAGGATTATATAGCAAGGGATTGCTATATCAGAGAATATAAGAGAACTGTTGTAAGTCTGTTGAATGATACTGTCACTATAATTAATTATAATATGACTTTTAGTCTGACACTGGCAATATGAGTACTTTATCAATAGCTAGATCAATAGTTCGTTCAAATTCCTATTTAAATTCCTTTCAATTCCTGTTTAAATTCGGAGTCATAATCAATTCCTACTAAAATTCCTATAGGTCTTTGCAGGGTGCCAGTGTGACTATACTAGTAGCAATATGATATTATATATCTAGTGTACAATTGATTAATGTCTTTTAGGTGCTTTCCCTGCTGAGGGAGAAGTTGCACGTCAAACACTAGGTCGGACATTAGAGATTTGAGCGGGAGGCCAATCCTTGACTATGTGTCGGCTTTAGCGTCGGCTAAAGAAAAAAAATAAGCGTTCAGACTAGCGTTCATGATCAGCGGAGATTTGTTTTTCTTTTTTACTTTTTGAACCTCGATCAATAACACTTAACAATTAAAATTTATGTAACACATGAACAACACTTGTACAACGCTCAAACAACAGTTGTTTGACCTAGATGCCGGCTAGAGAAAAAAAAAAAGAAAAAAAATAAGCGATTTGAGGAGATTTTTTTTTTTCCTTTTTTTTTTTACTTTTCAACCCTGAATAACACTTAGCAACAGTTGTACAACACATAAACAACACTTGTACAACACTTGAACAACAGTTGTTTGACTGATACAGAAAAAAAGAAAAAGAAAAAAAGTAAAAGGTTTTGGGGGATCTTTTTTTTTTTTTTTTTCTCTAGCCGGCGCCTAGTGTTTGACTGAAAAAGAAAAAAAAAGTAAAGGGTTTTGAGGGATCTTCTTTTTTTTTTTTGGCAACGCCTATAGGTCCTCATAGGATTGGTAAATGACGTAGGCGATAAATGCTGTTATCGACATTAAACGTATAAACGGCACTGATCGACAACGACATTTATGTTTCAATACAGTGCCGACATTTCATAGTTTGCCTAGACCAACAGTATCAATCTTTGACAAAAGTATACCAAAGTTGCCAAACTAGATGAACTGACCATCAAGAAGCTGCGACAATACCTGTTTGATTTCTTTAACAAATTTGGGGAGGCAATCGCTAGAGAGGTGATGCCTGTTTGGAACCACTCGTTCTCTATGCTGTTGAAAAACTAAGCATTCCCCGACCATGCCAGGGTAAACAGTCGATCAAGCTGCTCTACTGGGATTTTCATTAACACTTTCTATTCCTTTTCTATATAGTTTTCTGTGTCACTGGAAAAAGGAGAGATGAATAGATTAAGTATACAATGGACGGATTGCACGATGAGTGGACAATTAAAAGCTCACGATGAACTTTTCGATCAATCATTGTATATTGATACACACATGCAGTATGAGAGAGACATCTCAATCGATCGGGCCACATTAAAAATTTAATTCATGCACATGCATGCATGTATGCATGCATGCATGTACATGCATGTAAATTTAATACCAATTAAGTGCATGCATGCAAAAAACGCATACGCACACGAAAATAAACGTTTTTTACGTGCACGTTTTGCGCGTCTAATCCATTGATATCCATATACTGCACACTAAATGCCACTTTGGCTACAAAATACCGCCGGCGTTTCAAATGCAGATGTCGGCACTAGAGGTATTACAAATGTTGACATTCGGCACTGACAGCATTTACCAACCCTAGATCCTCGATCCGGAAATAGTTAAGATTTTTAGATCAAACTGAATGTTATTTCATGTTTTTTATTCTAGTTTACATTTCTATATATAGCTTATACATGAAAAACAAGCTGCCAGTTTTTGAAACAGTGATACTGCCAGTGAAGTTTTGTTGAGGCAAGCTGTATGTCGAGCTATGGGTCAGGCCCGACAGCGCCCGTTGAGGAGGCTCAGGAGGATTTTTTTGGGGGGGGCATTGACTTAAAGTTTGTTTCTAGCGTCTAGCCTGTTCTTCTTCCGCCTTTTCCTTCTGTTCTGTTTACTGTTCTCGCTGCTAGCTCTCTCGCTCGTGCGACCTCAAACTCGACTCTCTTCCTTCCGACTTCGGGATTTGCTAAGTATCTCTTATGGAGGATGCACTTTAGAGGATGCAGAGCGGTTTCGGTGTACTCAATGCAGACAGACGACCATTCAATCGGAAGGACAAGCTTGAGCTAGTTGACTTGAGCAGCCAATGATCACTTGCGGCTCCCCAATTCAGTCAATTCGCTTTCTACAGCTTTCCTTGCAGACCGAGTAGGTCAGCTGCGTAATTAATTTCCGCATCTGTACCTCGCTTGATTCGCCTCCATCGCTCCCATGCACTCAGCACACCCACCCACCCCCTCTCGATTTGATCGAATTTTTCTTTCTTTGCCAATGCGGCCGGGCAGTGGATGTATCGATCGGCGCACATGGGTGACAAGAGAAGTTGCCGGTGGCGCTCTGTGTGTGTGTGTGTGTGTGTGTGTGTGTGTGTGTGAAAATCGTGGTGTGAGAGACGTATGCGGGTTCGAGGAAAGAGTGGAATCGAATCGGACGAAGAGCAGTGCCAGCGTGGGTTCGAACAATCTTTAATCGATCTCTTATGCGCTGTGTGCGTGTGTGTGTGTGTGGTGGACACGGTGACCTGAGCCTCTCCTGTTGATGCGATGCTTTGAGATGAGCTTTCCTTTTTCTTTTTCTTCTTTGTACAGAAAGGAAAGGACAGGGAGGGCAGAAAGAACCATGCATGCATGCATGCATGCCAGAAGGGAGAGAGAGAGCTGGAGCCATGGGATGAGTCTTCTCCTTTCCCTTCAGTGGGTGTGAGGTAAATTTAAATTATCCGCCGCGCGTCTTCGAATTCTCCAATGGATTTCGCCGTCTTTTTCGCCAACGCCATGGGTGTTTGGATGCGATGGTTCTCTTCTTTTCTTCTTCCTTTCCACCACGATGCATCGATAGAGCCTGAAGAACGATCGATCGAAGAAGACAGCTGGCTGCATGCATCATTCACAAAAGAGATAGAAGAAGAAAACAACAATGAAAAGAATTAAGGGGGAAGAAAGGAGAAGAACAGACACCCCCCTATTCAGGTTGCTGCCCCATACAGCTCTCCCTTCATGTCCACTCCCTTCACTGCATGACAGCCAGATCGCCCCCTCCGATCCTGACTACCAGTCAGTATTTATTTATGTGTGCACATCATCCCGCATTGCAAGGAACGGAGCGAGGGGAAGTGAATCCCAACGCTGTTTTTCTTTCAACATTTCGAGACAGAGGGAGGCAGGGAGAGACAAACAAGTACATGCAAGTCACTCCATCGCTCTTCGTCCATCGTTCAGCTGGCCGGGTCATCCAGAGAGACACAGACAGAGAGAAAGAGAGAGAGAGAGAGAGAGAGAGAGAGAGAGAGAGAGACAAAGAGACAGAGACAGAGAGACGGAGACGTTCAAGGGGGGATATCAGTGATCGATCGACCTTCGTTGGGTTTTTGTTTTTCTTTCATGATCGTCACGTTGTTAATCTTTTTTTTTGTTGCACCTGCTTTCGCCTCCTTCCCTCTCCTTTACTTTTCTTTCTTTTTTCCCTCTATGATTTGACCCCCGGCCATGCAGATTCTCTTCTTGTTTCGTCGCAACTCGCGAGGCCCTCCCTCATGCCCCTGCTGTCCTTTCTCCCTCTCCTTGCCTTTCAGAATACATGCATGGATGGATGGATGAGTGGAGACATGCAGAGATCACGGAGCGTCTGTGATTGCAGCGCAGGCACCGGCGCGATTCCTTGAGTCTGCTGCAGAGGGAAGGGGAGGGTCAGCTGCCTCGTGTTCGACCCATGTGCAGTAGGTGCAGTATCCGTCAGGCAGGTGGAGACCCCAGAGAGTTCTCTCGTTCGCACCCCAAGACTTGCAGCAGTATCTGCAGGAAAGCAGCATGGCATACATACATACATACATATTAATACATACATACACAGAAAAAGAAAGTAAACGCATGCAGCAGTATCTGCAGGAAAGCAGGAGTCAAGGCAGAGAGGGAAAGGGAACAGAAATGTATGCACGCACCAGATATTGAAAGGGGGGAGGGAGGAACGAAAAAAGGAAAGTCAAACGAGAGTCAAACGAGTGCAATGTGAGGAAACTCTTCACCCACCAAAAAGGCGGCAAAGGAGATGCAGTATTATAAAAATAGAGGCAAGGACCGAGACGAGCGAGGAGGACACAAATGAAGAGAAGTGTGTTATTGAAAAGTTGCAGATAGACAGAGAGGGAGAGAGGGAGAGGGACAGACTCCGGCCGGACGGTCAGACAAAGAAAGACGAAAGAATGAAGGAAAGAACGAAAAACGAGACGCATGAACAAGAAAATGAGGAGGTATTCGAATTGAAGAGAGAAGAGAAGAATCATTTCGCGATTCTCCCCCCAGCAATCACTCACCTTCCGCTACACTTATTCACTGATCGCCACCCACCCCCCACCCCCGCCTTACCCGCTCGAGCAGTGGGTTAACTTCCTACCCCTACAAAAGGATACAAGAAGATACCCACCCACTCACCCACCTACCTGTAGCAGTTCACAGCATTGGTGCTTTTTCTGGAGCAGCAGTGCCCGACGTCCGCGTTAGTTCCCTTAATCGAGTCCCTGCATCCCACGTAGCAGGCCTGCTGTCCCCCTGGAAAGGGGTCGTTGGTCTCGTCATCATCCACGCATTTGTCGTAGCAGGCCTCGTACTTCTCCTGGGTACGCTCGTTGTAGCGGTAGCTCAAACAGTAGCCGGTCATGTAGCTGCGTTCGTTCAGTCATTCATTGCACGATCGATGCAATCCTTCCTTCTGTCCACTTTCTTGCCCAGGCAATCAGATTCATTCAGACAGAGAAGTGCAATACGGGTGAAGGTCAAAGGCGGAGAGAGACGGGGTGCTGCACGAGTTGAAGAGACGGAGGTGACGGAGACCGCCGAGAAGAAAGGAAGGGCAAAAAAGAAAACGAAAGTTCGGGAAAGAAAGATAGGGAGGGAGTGACCGAATTCATGAGTCCCATTTATGCTCCTAAGCAATCGTCACCATTCGACTGCACATCCACTTTCTCCCTCCCAATTTCTTTGCACAGAAGAGAAAAAAATGTTCGGAGACTATTGACGGGGAAAAAAACACGCCGGTCCTTTTCTAATCGATGTGACAGCACGCTGCAAGTGCATCAGCTCGACTGCGCGCCTACGTGTGCTTTTCTTTTCACATCCCCCCCAAAAAAGAGAAAACGCACTCGTCGTCTCCTGGAGTCAGACATCTGTGAGCCTCTGCCTTCTGGTCTTGGTTGTGGTGGCCAGTCTCCCCTACCGTCTCGTTGGCTGAGAACTTCCCCGTGCCCGTCAGAAGGGAAGAGGAAACAAGGCCAAAAAGTGCAAAGATCAAAGCAGCCGACATTCGCATCATTTTGTCTGTTTGCGGGCGCCTACTTAGGACAACAAAGAAGGGAAGCAAAGCAAGTGTATCCTCGCCGGCCTGGCTGAGTCGGTCTCGGGTCTTTCGCTTCTTCAAAGAGAGAGCACAAAAAAAAATCCGACGGATGATCGGTCTGTACAGAAGCCCCGAAGTCTTATGGGATATACGTGTCCAAACTGTCCAGTAAGTTCTGCTGCACCCACAGCTATATAATGCTATATAGACCGAAACTGCGTCAGACTCCACATGACTCCACAGGGATGTCCAGCTCCATGTGCTGCCCACTGCCCAGCGAAACAGAATTTGCAGTTTTTTTTTTTTTTTTCCAAAAAACTGACAAAAACATGCACAGTTCAGTGTCCGCGCGCGGCAGGTGCGCGAGAAAAACGCGCGAAAATAGCCTTTTCGGTCTGCAGACGTACAAACGCGCTGACATTTGTCATGCAGCGAGAAAAAAAAACCTTAATTCGAAACGTATATATATATGTATACGATGCATCCAATCAATCGATCTGTGAAGCACCATTGAACTGTCGATCGATCTGCAGCTGCACGTAAGTAGCAGAGAGCACACTATAGGGGTCAGTGGCTGGACCAAACAGTCGTGTTCAGAAGGCGTATAAAAAACATATATATATATATATATATGTACGATCCACAGGCGGAGTGCCCCAGCGGCAGAGTAATTCCAAACGAACAAGTTCATAAGTGAAGTAATGTCCTGATCTTTGAAAGAAGCAATGACGTCAGAGGACCTCGTGGAGGACATGCGTAGGTCCATTAGGTCTGTAGGTGCAGTGGGGGACGGGGAAAGACAGGGCGGGGCGCCTCGCCAAGGAGGAGTGGATCCTCAGAGCCCCTTCCAGCCCTTTGCCCCTGGAAAGATTTTGAAATCGAGTCGAAACCCCTCCTGGTCCTATGTGGTTTTGGAAAAGCTTGGACAAGGTACGTTTTCGCTTGGAGTGAATAGGGGAAGGATGATTTGCATGAGGGTCGATCGTGCAAGGAGACCTAGCTTTCTCACAGTTGGCATACGAAATTCGTGCATGTCAGTTTGTCAGACTGAATCCTCCCCGCATGAACGCATGCATGCATGTGTGCTTTTGGTGCCTGCAGGAGGGTACGGTGAGGTCTGGAAATGGTTAGTGGATTCGGACTCTGGCATGGGTGCCTTCTACAGGGATCAGCCACAGGGATGAGATTGTGGAAAGGAGAAGGAAACGAATTCGCATGGCAGCATGCTGTGCATATTTAAGTATTGAAGAAAAATAGAAAAACCTGTACATGAACAGTTCCGGGCCGTTTGTATGTAAGCTGACCGTCGGCAGAAAAAAGTCTTGAGCGAGGACAGAGACACAAGCACTTAGATAGAGAGACAGACAGACAGAAATGCAGAGAGGCAGGCAAGCAGGTAGAGAGGCAGAGTACGAGAAGAAAGAACCGTGTACATAAATGTGTGGCGCTCTGCGGCCTGTGTGAATTTGTCATCTTCTTCTGTGCGTCTTCTTTTCAGTGTGCGTCGCCACGACCTGACTGTGGTTGCCGTGAAGCTGATCAACCTCGAAAAGCACGGCGGGGAGCAGTGGAAGCTGGACGTCAGCACGACTGTGAGGGAAGTCACACTCCTCAGAATGGTTCGTTAGTGCATTTATTTTCATTCTGTATGAAAATGAATTCTGTATGCATGACTGTGAGGGAAGTTACATTCCTCAGAATGGTCAGTTGATCAGCGGCTCAAACGCATTATTTGATTTTTCGAAAGAAGTATTCATACACAGCTACAAGAAAGAAAGACATGAATGAAGAGGCAGCAATGACGCTCCTTCCTGCAAGTACCGATCGATAGGTGAACGTTCGGATGGACCTCGAAATTGACGGAGGAGGGTTGGATGGATCGGAAACAGCGGCTTCACTTCGCGCATGTTGTCGACTGCTTGAGAAGACAGCTAGTCCGTCAACGAACTCCCCTAGAACCCTCCATTGATGTTAAAGAAATCCGAGACGCCTTGTGCAAATGCCTTGTGAACGCTCAAATGATGCTCTCCTCTCTTTCTTCCCCCCCTCCTTCCTTTCTTTCTTCCATCCCTCCCTTCTTCTTCAGGTGACGGAGGCAATTCCCGACCTGACCCCGAGGCTTCACGAGTCCTTCGTCCTCAAAAAGGGGGGCGGTTTCTTCCTCTTCATCGTGCTTGACTTCATCGACGGACTGGGCTGTGACCGTATCGTAAGTCGAGTTTTTTCTGCTTGTCGATTCTGCCCGTGGCTCGCTGCCTGTCAGCATCTAGGCTGACTGCGTCCTATGTTGTGTGTCTTTGTCTGCCTGTCTGTCTGCCTCTTTGCCTGCCTGTCTGTCTGTCTGTCTGTCTGTTTGTCTCCTTGAATGTTCCCCGCCCCTTTCTCCCTCCTGTGTGTTCTCGCTCTTCAGCTCGAAGAGGGCGCCCTCCCGGAGCACCTGGCCGCTCTGATCATCAGAGACGCCGCGGAGGCTCTGAGGAGACTGCACGGGGCGGGGCTCATGCACAGAGACGTGAAGGGTCGGTTTGAGAAGACATGCAGGCAGGCAGACAGACAGACAGACAAACAGACAGACAGAGAGGCATCCATCCCATTCCGAAAAAAAGAAAAGTAAAGCGGAAAAACGATGTGCGATTGAAGGAAACAGTCTCAGTGGTGATGTCACACACAACAGCTCCCGTGTGGGTTTGCATACACGACTTTATCCGGGCATGCGTGTTTGAAGGACCCCCCTCTTCCTTTCTCTCTCTGTGTCACTTCCGTCTGTGTCTGCTTCAATGAATGCAGCTGCGAATCTTCTGATTGACTGGGAGGGCAAAGTGAAGATTTGCGACTTTGGTGTCTCCGAAAGTGAGTCTGTCTGTCTGTCTGTCGTTTTGCTATCGTGGGAGGGAGACCGAAAGGGGACCGGACGAAAAAGAGAAAGAAGCTTACTACGAAAACACAGAAATACAGACAAATTGAGCAAGCAGTGCGGTCTCTTCCAAACAACCAGTTGTTGTGTCACATCAAAGACCCCCCCATCCCTCCTGCGTGTAAACGGCTTTGCACCAGCTGCACTACGGGAGCTTCACCTCAAGCAACACTTTTTGCTTAAGCGACGCCGTATCTCCGTCTGTTACATCCATGCATTCACGCCGATAATGCCTTTGTGTCTTTGTTTCTGTCTGTCTGCCTTCCTGCAGTCATTCTGCCAGGACGGCGACGGGGGACTTTCACAGGCACCCCCTTTTGGATGGCCCCAGAGGTATGCAGGCATGTGTGTATGTGTACCTGTGTGTGTGTGT
>JAHBMJ010000377.1:15000-48900 GCA_018398765.1 Chromera velia | reverse complement strand
GGGGGGGGGGGGGGGGGGCAGCAGAACTCCCCCTGCAAGAGACTCCGGCTGGGTCTTCCCGACATTCTCTGGAGACAGCAGGGAGATGAACTTGCACTTGCAGAGACAGTCTGTGTCTGGAGGAGACGGGGACAGCAACCGAAGAAGATCATCCCCGAAGAAGAAATCTGTAGCCGCGGTGTTGCTTGCTCTGAGTGACGAAGAAGGAGAACCCGAGGACGATGGAGCGGAGGTTGAAGAAGTCTGGAATCCCAACCGCGAAGGAGGGGGAGAGCCTGAGGGAGAAGAAGAGGAGGAGGATGAGATTGAAAGGAAGGAAATGGAAGTCTCGGCAGCTTTGGAGGTTCTGCCTCCTTCGGTTGCTGCCGCTCTGGTAGCCAGCCGATCATCTTACTGTCTCATACCCTCACTAGGTTCCCCTTCTCAGAATCGATGCTCGATTTCTTCTGCTCCCGCTGCCATGCACTCTCTGAGGAAGCACAGCCAAAATCCAGCAACCCGGCCTCGTCTGTCTGTGGCGGCTCTTCTGTCGGCAAAGAAAGAAAGGCGACGCACCACGATGACGGCTCAGAACTCATCAACGAGGGGCTCGATCAACGCCCTTGCTCACACTCGTGCCCTCTCCCTCCCAGCAAGCAAACATGTCAGTCAGACTGTGCCAAGAAAGAGTCACAGGCAAGAAAATCCTTCGTTCCTTCCGCAGCAGAACCCAATCAATTCATCAAACCAAAGAGAAGCTCAGAGAGTCTCAGTGCAGCCAGACCAAAGTTCCTCTCTCCCTCTGAAAGAAGACCTCAAGAGAATGTCAGGGCCCCCAGCGGGTATCCCACCTCGCCTCTCCACTTCCAATCCCCCCTATGCCTTCCCAGTCACCAGCACACAGACAGGCAGAAGATTCCAAACAGACCTCACTGGAACCCTCCAGGCCAAACAGAGAAAACAATCCACAGAAAACAGAAGCTACAGCATCACGTCTCTCACGAGCTCACACAGAAGAAGACAGACAGCCCCCAGTCAGTGGGCGTCTCCTCGTCAGATGAGACAGCAGGCCGACTATTCCCCCCAAGGGACTGCCATACAGATTCCCTCTTCTCCTCGTTCCTCCATTCCCCCAGCTCCCTCAGGGACCTTCTCAGGCGACGTCTCGTCCCGGAAAACTGTTTCTGGTCCTTTCCTGAATGGTCCGGGAAAGCGAAGACAGTACCGGTCAGAAGAAAACCAAGTCATCTTTGCAGACCAAACAGAGGGCGGCCGCCGAACCCGCTCCACCCCTGCCGACATTCATCTGCCAGAAGAAGCAGACAGAAGCCAATCAAACCAACCCGCAGATGATGATGCTTTCCACAGAGGAGGAGAAGGAATGGTCAGAGCAGGGAGCGTTCATTCGAGAAGTGCCCTCGCACCCTCTCGCAGCCGATCCCAAAGCCGCCAATCCCAAAACGGCAGCCTGCAGCGTTTGAGTCTGCACGGCCATCTGGTACCCCTTTCCTCCAACATCGGCAGTGTGGTTCTCAACCGCCCCCCCACTGGAGAGTTTGGGGACAAAGGGGACGGCAATTGGGGTCTGCCTGAGGAGGTGCTGGCAGGTGAGCGGGCGTGGCAGCAGAAGCAGGCGGCTGTGATGGCTGCCGCCAGTCCTGTGTCTGCTTCCCCGGGGGCTGTCGGTTTGACGTCGTTCTTCGAGCTGCCTCTGCCTCTCGCATTGCATGAGGGAGAGGACGAAGGACACCTACAGCAGGAGGAGGAGGCGGAGGGAGAACGGGATTACGTTCTTGAGGAGTATCCTGTAGATGATGGCAGCACCGCAATGATGGTGATGAGACAAGAAGAACAAGACGAGGAGGATGATGATCATGCAGAGACCCCAATGTCATTCGATGTCGTGACGAAGAAACGGGTCCTCCCTTTCAACGGGGACACAAAACAACAGAGCAGGACAGTAGCCAGCGTCTCCACAAGATCCCAACTCGGGGCAGGTTCCCCTTCTCTCAGCGGGTTGCACTCAAAATCCAACCAGCATCAGGTTCTGCACTCCAAAGGAAAAGGGGGGGCTTCGATGACCTTGGGGAGGGACTCTGAGTGGACCACTGAGGTCATAAGCACACCCCGGTTTGTCAATCCCAAATCCCCCCAATTGCTCTCCACCCCAAGGGGGGGTGATCATCAAGATCTCATCATGAGTGTGTGGACAGAAGAAGCAGAAGCCAATCCGTATCCGAAGACCAAAAAGAGACACGTGACAGAGGAACCCAGGGTCTTCGCACCCCCCCAAAGAAATCAGTCGAATTCGCTCTCTCCCCGGAATAATTCCATATGCCGAACAGAGGCATGGGAGGGGAGTGGGAGTGGGCAGGCACACCGGCTTTCCGGGGCCGAACATTCTTCCGAACTCCCCCCATGCAGAAGGACCTCCCAACCGGGCCGCCCCGTGTCTGTCTCAGGAGGGGCATGCCGGGGCCCTTCCGCGTCTGTCTCTGGAGGGACATGCCGGGGCCCTTCGGTCTTCTCACAGACCAACTCAGGAGAGGACGGCGACGTCGAGGAGGGGGGTGTGCGTCTCGGGGGACGGCGATCTGTCTGTGCCTCTGGGGGGGGCGTCCTTCATGTGGAAGAAGAAGAGGAGGAGCAGGGAGATGCGGATGGAGAAGAGGAGGAGAAGGAAGAAAGAAGGACTAGATCCTTCAGGGGAGACAGAAAAGATTCTCAAAATTCGATGGGAAAGGAAAGAAGACTGCAGAGTGTTTCCCAGTCACAAACCCAATCCAGATCACACTCGCGCGCATTCAGCGCAGTTGGAGGGCCAGACAAAAGTCAGACCGCTAGGCAGTCTCTCTCTGCAGCAGCTGCACCAGCAGTACGGCAGCGAAAGTCATCAGGAGGCTCCCATTCTCTTGCCTCAGTCCCTGTTCGACCTGCGTCGGTTGGGGACGCAATTCCGTCTGTTTCCCTCTTGCGCCACAACAGAGCCTCTGTCGGTGCGTCGATAGAGTCTGTGCCATTGCGCAGAGACAGAGCTTCTGTAAAGGAGTCAATCGAATCTGTGCCATTGCGCAGAGACAGAGCTTCTGTGAGGGAGTCAATCGAATCTGTGCCATTGCGCAGAGACAGAGCTTCTGTGAGGAAGTCAATCGAATCTGTGCCGTTGCGTAAACAGTCTGCAGGTGGCACGTTCTCTTCGGTTCCGTTGCGAGAGACATCCCTGAGCAACTCACTTGCCTCCGTGCCCCTCCGCACCCCTTCAGGAGGGCAATCCATCACCTCTGTCCCAATTCGCAACGTGGCGTCGTCTGCGGGAGGGGGCACCTTTTCCTCTGTCGGCTTGCGTCGGCGTGTGTCGTCACAGTGTCACCCTGCACTGGCATCGGGCGAACACGGCCGAGAGAGTCATACCGGAAGAGAACAAAAAAGAAAATCACGCTCACACGAATACGGGAGCTTCCACCATCATGCGGAAGTCCAGGAGGCCCAAGAAGAAGAAGAAGAAGAAGAAAGAGAAGGAGGGCACGTTGTCGAGCAAGGGGAGCAGCACGGGCTCTCGACAGACCCTCGTCAGAGCGTCACCTCCGAACGAAACCGTCAGACAGCGAGACGCTCCAGGGATTCTGTCGGAACACTCAAGGAGAGTCAAGGGGAGGAAGAGAGAGTGATCGAAGACAAACACTCTCACAAGGGGAGGACCCGATCTCTAGTGGAGGAGCCCTTCGAGCACGCTCCGGTCTGTTCAGTATCTGAAAGAGAAGAACAGGAAGAAGAAGGAGAAGAGACAGACAGATATGAAGGCATTTTGGAGGAAAGTGAGACCAACACAATGAGAGTTCCTCTTCCCTTCCCCTGCCGCACAACCGTCCGAGTGGTCATCAAGGATGAGAGAACCCCCCCTCCTGTTGTTGCATCTGCACCTCCTCCAGCCCTCCCTCCATCTCAGTCCGCTCAGACACAGACCAGCCAACAGGAGCAGAGAGAACCAGAGAAGGAAAACAACACTCAGAGTCACAAAACAGAAACTACTCCTCAGAGAGATCTAGACGACGCCGACGCCTCTTTCTGTATTCCCCCACCACCAGCTCCTCCTCATCTGAACTCACCAGGGCTTTCTCCCCCCCCCAAACCTCACCCAGTCGACGCCCTCGCAACACAGCCCCCTGCCGCTTGTTACGAGAGTGTGTACGTGCAGAAGACAACGCCGCCCGGAAGGAACCTCCGCAGGTCTCGTAGTGTCCGCACCGTCACGCCACCCTCACAAAGAGAATTTCAACCGAGAGCCATCCCCATGCAACCCATGCCACCGATCTCAGCGGCATCCCCCCCCTTTCCCTCTCTCGCACCCACGGGCGGATTTTCTCTCTCACCCTGCCCCCCTCCACCTACGTTCACCTGCCTCCCCACAGGAACACACACACCCTCACTACCGCTTCAAAACTTCAACGGATACAACTGGGGTCCGGTAGTCCGGCCCGCCCCTTACATTCCTGCACCACAACGACCCCTCACAGTCGTCCAACCACCCACTGTCTCACCCTCACCACCTGTGCCTATACAGGCTCTCACGAACCCCCTCGCCCCCCGTCCAGTCCATCAACCCGCATGGGGCATGCATCTCTCATATGGCTGTACTCCTGTCCGTGTGCCCACTGGCGCCCCTCCGGTGCAAGTGCACTACAGCCCCCCCCGACATCCCCTTCCACTTCATCCCCCCACAACAGCCCTCAGTGCAGTCTGCCGGTGGTTCACCTCCCCCCCCCAGACAGCAGGCACGGGCGCGGCGGTGGTGAGAGAGCTCGGAGATCCCTACCCGAGTCTGCTAGAGGAAAGAGGTTCGAGACTTGGATCGGGATTGGTGCAGAGACTGTCGGGGGTGATGAGCCATAGTCCGCCTTATGGAAATATTTTGTCTGTACCACAGCGAATCGGCAGCATGCAACATTCAGGAGGGAACGCGGAAGGTGAGTAAGCCTCTGGCGCGAATTCTTGTAGTGACCGTCTAGCTGAGGTTCCGCCCCCTCTCTGTTCGAACGAATTGTACTGCACCTCATCATCTGCACAATGGATGCTGTTGATTGTAGCACCCCGAGGGGTCATTCGATTTGATTCCTTCCTTCAACATCCCCTTGCCTATCCTCTGTCATGAGAGACATTTTCCGCTGGTCGGTTCAGGCGTTTTGTTCAGTGATTCGATTCGTTCATCATTCCTCCATTCTCTCTCTCTCTCTCTCTCTCTCTCTCTCTCCCTCCCTCCCTCCCTCCTTCCCTCCTTTCTCTTTCCTTAATTATGCTTTCACTCGACGTTTGCTTTTCTTGCCTGCTTGTCTGTCGGTGTGTGTTGATGCAGTCACTTTCCGTTCCGAACGGTTCCCTCTGGGCCTGGCTGCAAGTGGGGGAGGATCAGGAGAGTCGCCCGTCTGGCCCGCTACGTCCGCAACAAGAAGTCCCTCGGGGGGGGCTCCCCCAAGGATCCACAGCTCCCGACAGAGTGCTGATTTCTGTGGGAGGGGAGGGTCAGGGTCTGTACACAAGAGTGCATCTGTCGGTCTGCCTTCACACGCCGCAGAGGCAGAAGAGGAGAAGGAAGCAGAGGCGGAGGAGGGGAGAGGAGCCGAGGGAGCCAGTCGTCTGGACCCTGTGGTGTCGGATGAGAACTCCGTGGCCCCTCACGGGGAGTCCTTCCTCGGGTCTCCTGTGGGATGCCGCATTTTTCTGCCTGCAGCTGTGCTGGTGAACTCGGGGGGCAGGTGTGCGACTGGGGAGGCGGCACTGTGGGTCGATCCTTCCAGGTCCGTCAGTCGATATTCTTCTAGTGAGGAATCGAGGAGGGGCGGTGTTTTGCATTCAGATTCTCTGTCCGTCAGACTTGAGTTTTCTTATTCAGACCTTCTACGTAGACACCCTCCCTGTATGCGGGTGCTCCTAGTCTTCATGTGTGACTATTTGAGTCGTTAGGGTCAGACAGGTGAGCGGAGCTAGAATTAGCCCCCTCATTTTTCTTCGATCTTGTTTGATTGCAGAAGAGAAGAGTATCTCCACCCGTCCGATTTCAAGGAGCTGCTGGGGGTCTCTCCGCAGAAGTTCCGACGTCTGCCAGTGGCAGAGAGGCAAAGACTGAAGAGACTGGCAGCCCTCGACTGAAGGAAGAAAAAGAAATGGAGAGAGACAAATGCGGGCTGGCAATGTTCAGTCGGACCTTTTTTGTTGTGCAAGGACTTGTCCATCAAGTGACTGACTGATCTCTCTCTCACTCGCTGAGCAGGTTTGAATGTGTTTCTGTTTTCCTTCCGTCCTCTCAAATAGCGTGGCGGCATTCCAAAAGCAATGATCCAAAGAAGGAAGAGAGGGACTGGTGCGAATGACAAAGAGGGAAGAAGAGAAAACAAAAAGGTCTAAGCCGCAAAATTCAGAGAGACCCTCGAAGGGTTTTTCGGCAAACGGTAAATCAGCCTAGTTCGGTGACGGGCAGTAGCACACACACACACACACGCGCGCGCGCGCAGACGGAAGGAGAGAGAGAGCGCCAAAATCAGAAAAAATGTCGCACAAACCGACTTCTCGTTTGCATTCTGTCTTGAGCGCATTCGTTGTATTTGAAAGCGAAAACGTCACACTGATTCATAAGGCGAAGAATTCAAAAGGCCATTGATAGAAAGGTCGGCATTACAGGAGCTTTCCACTCGTGCAATCAACGCAAAAGATGTCAAGAAAATAAAGAAAATCAGTCTTTTTACAAAAATAGTCAAGCGAGAGAAGGGTGCTTGTGGGGCTTCATTGAGTCGAAATGTCGGAGTAGAAGAAGATTGGGGTAAGTGAGAAATTTTCATTGTCGTCTCACGTTCTTCGTTCGCTGGCCCTCTCCCTCTCCATCTCTCTCTTGCGCGCTCTCTCTCTCTCTCTGTCTTCCGCGCGCGCTCTCTCTCTCTCTTGTTCTCTTTTCCCGCGTGCATGCATGCGTGTGAGAGTGCGTGTGTCCATGTCTGCAGCACCTGTGTATGCTCCAGCTCGATCCCTCTTTCATGTGTCCAGAAGAACATTTTGTCGTCTTTCTTGTTGAAAGCATGCCCAATTTAATTGCAGGTGAACCGATAGTAACAAAAAAAAGCTGACAAATTCCGAAAGAATTTGTTTTTGCGCCGATCATGGCTTTATCCAAATTTGTCGGTTCGCTATTAAGCTTCTTAGCTTCAAGATATCTGTATTCAAAAATGAAAAAAAAAACGTGTTCATGCAAAAAAAAAAAATATAACAGCACTGTGTGGAAAGAAATCGATTCAATTCTGTTATATTTTATCTAATTACACTAGTCTAATTATTCTAGTAATTGTCATTGTTGGTTCTATTTCATTCGTTTCAAAAGAATTATTATCTGAAGGGGGGGCATCTTTTTAGTAAGAAAATAGTATCTTACTGTCAGTTCCTACCACCGTTGCCTTTAATGCCTTAAGACATTTCTATTTCCTAGTTAGGTGTTCAACGCTCTCGTATTGGCTTTTAATGAATCTAATCTATCAATTCCCCAAATTCTTACACTTCATACCCTTTTTTACGTTTTAGTTCTCCAAGAGGATGAGCGTACTGCGCTGAACTCTTCTGTCTCTGCCTTAAGGGCCAGGGAGTCCCTTTTTAGAAGACTGACCCGGTACTGTGGTGGGCCTCTGGTGCCCTTAATATATGCTAGGATGTACGTATTTAGTATCCGTAAGTTGGACCGTATTACCGTAACTTGCATGGCTTATATAAGTACTCGTAAGTAGGCTACTTGCAATCGAGTTCAAATATAAATCCAGATATAAAATTACTACGATATAATACGCTAGGCGCCGGCTAGAGAAAAAAAAAAAGTAGACGATTTGGGGAGCTCTTTTTTTTTTTTCTTTAATTTTTACTTTTTGACCCTGAACAACACTTGACAACAGTTGTACAACACACAAACAACACTTGTGCAACAGTTGAACAACAGTTGTTTGACTGAAAAAGAAAAAAAAAAAAATAGACGATCTAGGGAGATCTTTTTTTTTTTTCTCTAGCCGGCGCCTAAATAATACGTCGATATAAAAATGAAATGGTATATAAAATGTTGTACGGCAACTCTGTACCAAGTTAATTGTAACTAGAATTGTAAAGCATTATTGCTATTAGTGTTGCTACTATAGTATACTCTAGAGTATACTAAACTAGATACTAGATATAGCGTAAATATAGCACTGTTAACTATCAAATTACTAGCTCAATATCAGTACATTGCAAACTATAAATAGCAGCAAAGTTATATAACAAAGTACTATACACATACTATAGTCACAACACTGTAGTAGGATCGAATTCTTAAGGCTTAATTATAATCATGAGGCGCCGGCCCATTCATTGATCGAGACGGTATACACAGCTCAAACTTTCATCCAAATCCGTATCTGCTGTCAATTCCAACCTGTGTCCCGCTCGTTTTACCCTCAATTTGAAGAGTGTCCAATCGCTCGAAGAGAGCAGAGGGTTCCCAAAGGTGAGAAGAGTCGACCAGGAGAGGGACCGAGGCCCTTCTGTGCAGCTGCAGTCACTCGGTCATCAAAATGATCATTAAATCCATCGGCAGGCAGTGCAAAGAATGAAGTGAAAATAGACATGAAGCATTCAAGATCCAACGACGGATCGAAGAAAGAAGAAATGCCCAAGGTAGCCAGGGAGCCCAAACGACGGAAAAGCAAGTGAAGCATTAACAGACGAACGCAACTAACAGACACGCAAACATGCATACACCAGACAGACTGTATATTAATATATGACCTCTTTTTTCTTTTTCTTTCACAGACAGACAGAAAGAAAGACAGACCATATCGTCTTTCTCTTTCTTCATTCCCTTCTGCTTTTTTCTTTGTTCTTTTGGCGCGCTCTCTCAGTTGAAGGGTAAAGACAGACAGACAGACAGACAGACAGACAGACAGACAGACAGACTATATGTGTCTTCTTCTCCCTCCTTTTCTTCATCAACACAATACACAAAAAGAAAGAAAGCAACAAAGACAAAAGAACATCATGACAACTCAGACAAAGTGGGCAGACAGACAGACAGACAGACAGGCAGGCAGGCAGACAGACAGACAGACAGACAGACAGGCAGGCAGGCAGGCAGGCAGGCAGACAGACAGACAGACAGACAGACAGACAAACACACAGACAGGCAGGCAGAATAGATGGCGTGACCGACGATCTCTTCTTCTTCTTCCAATTCACAGCTAGAAGAGACCTGACCTCTTCCCATTTAGCGCCCCCCACTGTCTCAGCTTCCGGGAGATCTGCCACGATCACAGACCTCCCCAAGTCCACCCCCCCCATTGCCCCATTCAACCCCACCATCACCTCCCACAGCCCCAGATAGGGGGGATCGTCGGGTTCATCCACTGACGACGCTGCTGCTGAGAAGTAGATCTGCGCCTCCTTGCCCATCCCCATAGCGTTACTCAGAGCAGACAATTGCGCAGAGACTAGCCGTATGGCTTCCTCACTCTCATCAACCAGCCGTGCGCGTCCAAGTCGGCTCTGCTTCGAGAGCAGCGCCAGACGGTACCCTCTCTCTCGGAAGCCTCGTACTGCCTGAGCGACGCCCTCGGCAGCCACTCGCCACCCCCCCGCGTTTCCCTCCCGGCTCTGCAACACCAATGTCTTGTCCAGACAGAGAGCAGCTATCGGTCTCGCCTGGCTGTGCGTGGATCTGCAGTCTTCTTTCTGACTATTCTCAATCGCACCCAGTTTCACAGCTCGGTACAGGTGCCACTTCCGAAGACGGGGGAATCTGCAAAACAGCAGCAGACGACCCAACCAAATGCAAGAGGAGATGCTACACGAGTTTGTTCCACAGACGGGCAGAGTCTGCGTGAGTCAGATGAGCTTCTGATTCGGGCGATCATTCTTTCTGAAGTTCCATTGCGGCGTCCACAGGAATAATGCTGCGAGGAAGGCAGGCAGGCTGGTCCCCCGGCTGAAGGATTGACTCCCCAAGCAATCCGGAGTTTCTTCCTCAGTATGCACTTCTCTCTCTCTGTATGTGCACGCGAACAAACAGTCTGACGAAAGGCCGGATTGATGAAACAAACGATAAATACGCGACGGACAGACGGACGGATTGCATGCGCATGACACTGTGAGGGCCGAACGAGTAACGAGCGAGGAACGACACAGAGCTGCAGGAGGGACGCCATGCATGCATGCATGCATGCATGCAGTGGGCAGACTGCTGACTGGACTATCTGCAGCAGAAGCAGTGACACACGATGGCGGGCTTATTTACTGGCTGGCAGATGGACTTACTGGTAGACGGACAATCTGACTCAGAGACTGGCTGAATAACAGACTGAAGACCGAACGACTGACTGACTGACTGACTGACTGACTGACTCAACGAATGAATGAATGAGTCAGCAAGTAGTGACAGACTGACTTGACAAAGCACATGTCCACCCGTCTCCACCCAGGCGGCAGCCTGACTCGAGTGGCCAGGTCTCTCAGCCTCTCTCTGCGGAGACGGCTTTTAGCTTCTCCCAGGGGACGGTTCATGATTCTCTCATGCAGATGAGAAATCAAATCTTCGCCCGCCTAGTCACTGGAAGCGTGCAACCGATTCTCTTTGTGAACAACATGCTGGAGGAGTATGGGGTACTCTAGCTGGGATTTTTCAAAGCGGACTTCGTTCATTACGAGAGAAAGGCTCAAAGAGCTCTGACAGAGCTTCGATCGATCGAGATGATCCGAGTCGATCCCGGCCGTCGGACGCGCGGGCGCGCATCGCGCGCGCGCTATAGCAGCTGTGTCCATGCATGAATCGTGCATGCATGCACGCAAGCGCGTGCGTGGCGCGTTGCATGGCTTTCCGGGGCCACTCTGATGCATGCATGCATGCATGCATGCAGGTCAGACGATCGAACATGCATGAATGCATGCATGCACCGAGTCTGTCAGAGTCTTAATTGTCCAACTAATGTTCACCATGCAGATGCAAGAGTCCATGAAGCAAAGCATCGATTGGACGAATCTGACAGCAGCACGCAGCTCATGCACACAGAAGCAATTTGTGACACAACTTGACCACACACGCGCAATTCCGTATAATATATATAAAAGTGGACAGCGCGTCCCGTAGAATCAGAATCCGCACGCCTGGCTATAGCCGCCACACAAGAGTTCCTGACTGACAGAGAACATGCAGCCCCCCGGCAAAGAGAACTCAGTTGCCCCTCAGGGTGGCGACGCCAAGATGCCGATGTTGGATCTGACTGATCATTCGGGAGCGTCCTCTCCCCCCTCTGAGGCCCCCAAGGAGAATATGCAGAACTTGATTGCGTTCTTCCTGTTGGGACTCTTCAACAACTTCCCCTATGTGGTCTTCCTGGCAGCTGCCAAAGAGATCTCAGAGCAGTCGGTGGGGCTCGTTTTCATCGCCTCCATCCTGCCCTCTTTCATGGTCAAACTGACCATTCCCTACTGGGTAAGTGGAACGGCTCTTCATTCACCACGCAGCATGCTCGCACATTGTTGCACACTCTTCGTCGTTGACAGACGCATCCGAATCTGTCTGTCTGTCTGTCAGCCGTCCTTCTGCTTCATTCAGTCGGCTTCAATCTATGTGGTTGCCTTAGGTGAGCGCTGACTGGTGTGAAACAGGAGGGACTCCGCCAGCTGCATGCATTTTCTAAACCAGCAAAACAACTGACCTTGGTTGCTTGAGAAGTGCATCTTCTTGGTCGCATTTTCTGAATTCAGATTCTTGGGAACGTCGGCAATTGCTCTCTGTTTTTCCATTGATGCAATTTCACATGCAGGCTCACAAAGTTTCCTACCGCATTCGAGTGGGATGCTGCGCCTGATTTTCCATTGATGCAATTTCACATGCAGGCTCACAAATTTTCCTACCGCATCCGAGTGGGATGCTGCGCCTGATTTTCCATTGATGCAATTTCACATGCAGGCTCACAAATTTTCCTACCGCATTCGAGTGGGATGCTGCGCTTGATTTTCCATTGATGCAATTTCACATGCAGGCTCACAAAGTTTCCTACCGCATTCGAGTGGGATGCTGCGCCTGATTTTCCATTGATGCAATTTCACATGCAGGCTCACAAAGTTTCCTACCGCATTCGAGTGGGATGCTGCGCCTGATTTTCCATTGATGCAATTCCACATGCAGGCTCACAAAGTTTCCTACCGCATTCGAGTGGGATGCTGCGCCTGATTTTCCATTGATGCAATTTCACATGCAGGCTCACAAAGTTTCCTACCGCATTCGAGTGGGATGCTGCGCCTGTCTGATGACTGCCTCGTTTCTGATGGTGGCCTTCTCCAAAAGTGTACCCTTCCAGCTGGTCGGGGTCGGGTGTGCAAGTCTCCAGCAGGCCCTTGGGGAGGTGTCCATGATCGCATACACCTCCTTCTACGATGGCAGAACCACCGTGACGTGCTGGAGTTCGGGAACCGGACTTGCTGGTCCGTCTGTCCGTCTCTCTGGCTCACATGAAGCCATGGTGTCTGCTTCTTCCACGGTGTCTGATGTCTCCGTATTTTTCGTGTACTTTTTTTGCGTGTGCACGTGTTGAGGTCATTGGAGGCCTCTGCCTCAGTCTCGTGTAGTCCTTTCTTCCTCGTTTACCTCATCTGCAAGGTCGTGTGCATGAGTATGTGTAGCATTTTTTCATTCAATCAAAATGCTCTCCTGAGGCACACCTGATGTCTTTCTTTGGGGTCAGCGGAGCACCATTCTATTCCTTTGCTCTGGTCTTCTTCAGTCTGACCACTTACTCACACACACACACACACACACACACACAAACACGTTTTTTGCCTCTTCCTGCATGCAGGTCCTTTCGGTTTCCTCTGGAATTTCGTCCTGATGGAGGCCCTGAACTTGGGGCTGACCTGGATGATGCTGATCACCTGCGTGTTCCCTCTCTGCTGGCTGGCCACTTTCTTCTTCGGCCTCCTCCACCCTGTACCCAGAGACAGAGAAGAGCAAACGCCCCAAGGGACAGAGGGGAGAGACTCAGAGACACCCCAGGGACAAGCTATGGTCAGCTGGCTGGCATTTTAGATTGAGCTGCACTCCATGATTATTCCCATGACTTTCTGACTAACGCGGAGAAAGACTGAACGGTTGTATGCCTGCTTGTGTGCGGTTGCAGGTGCGTCAGCGTTCCTCTTTCGCCTGTCTGCGTGTATTTTCATTCTTTTATTTTTTTATTTTGTATAAGAATTCTGTATGAAAATAAACGCATGCATTGTTGTGGATGCAGGTGCGTCAGCGTTCCTCTTTCGCCTGTCTGCGTGTATTTTCATTCTTTTATTTTTATTTTGTATAAGAATTCTGTATGAAAATAAACGCGTGCATTGTTGTGGATGCAGGTGCGTCAGCGTTCCTCTTTCGCCTGTCTGCGTGTATTTTCATTCTTTTATTTTTATTTTGTATAAGAATTCTGTATGAAAAAAAACGCATGCATGGTTGTGGATGCAGGTCCGCCAGCGTTCGTCTTTCGCCTGTCTGCGTGTATTTTCATTCTTTTATTTTTATTTTGTATAAGAATTCTGTATGAAAATAAACGCATGCATGGTTGTGGATGCAGGTCCGCCAGCGTTCGTCTTTCGCCTGCCACCCTCCAGGAGAGGCTTCGGCCGTCCGGCCGGTCTCCTCCGTCGCGTCCATGACGGCGTTGCAGAGCGAGACGGCAGAGAGAGGGGAGACGGTCACTGCGACAGTGTCGGAGTCGGATTCCGGATCTCCCGCCTCCGGAGGAGAAAAGTTCCGTTTCTTCCTCTCCCTGTGGCACTACATCGTTCCTCTGGCCCTCGTGTACTTTGCAGAGTACACAATGCAGGTGGGTGGGACACACACAAACATGCATACACACAGACTGTATGTAGAGAGAGAGAGAGAGAGAGAGAGAGAGAGTACACAATGCAGGTGCATTGCAGGTGCATGGGACACACACAAACATGCATACACACAGAGAGAGTACACAATCCGGGTGCATGGGACACACACAAACATGCATACACACAGAGAGAGTACACAATCCGGGTGGATGGGACATGCATGCAGACAGAGAGCAGATAACCCGGATGGGACATGCATGCAGACAGAGAGCAGATAAGAGAATAAAGGGATGGCCGATGAAAAATGCATGGAAAAAGGTGGCAGATCGATCGGGAGGGTGTGGCATTCAGAGAGGTTTCACAATTCAGTTGGAGAAAGCGGAAAGCAACTCTCCCAATGAGTTGTATGATCGTGCAAGAAGTGGAGGCATACTCTAGAGTTTTTAAAAGAATAAACTGGGCTCTTTTACGCCGTTCGTTCTCCTTGCGGCCAGACTCGACACACTCCGATGCGGCGTTCTTCATCTGACAATTAATTCAGGTGCATGGACAGCCTCCCTGGGAGGGGGAGGGGGAGGACGAGCAAGACATGCCGAGAGGCACAATTAAGATAGTGAGATTGAAAACATGAGACGAGCATTGTTGACAAAAACCATGAAAGCAGTGAAGAAAAAGCTGTGAAGGAGGACACAAAGATTCTTTTCTGTCTGCCTGTGCGGATGCGGACGTGCAGTCGGGTACCTGGGCTGCGATTGGATTTCCCTCGGTGAACAACAAGGAGGCAAGAAAGAAGTTCTACTTCATCTCCAACTGGCTCTATCAGGTTCGTCGGTCGATCGGTCCACTCAGATTGTTCTGACCAATCTAGCGCGCCCGCCCGCCTAGGTGTTGCAGACATCTTCTCATAAGCCTAGTGTGAGATAGCGCTGGTGTGTCGTTTTTTGCCAACTCCATTGGAGCGTATCCATAGCCGACAATGCATAGGTCTGCCTGTCTGTCTGCCTGTCTGTCTGTCTGTCTGCCTGCCTGTCTGTCTGTTCGTCTAATTGTCTGTCTGTCTGTCTGTATGTATGTATGTATGTCTGTTCGTCTAATTGTCTGTCTGTCTGTCTGTCTGTCTGTCTGTTCGTCTAATTGTCTGTCTGTCTGTCTGTCTTTCTGTTCGTCTAATTGTCTGTCTGTCTGTCTGTCTGTCTGTCTGTTCGTCTAATTGTCTGTCTGTCTGTCTGTCTGTCTGTACCGCTTCTTCGGTTACTTGTCGGGCCTGTCAGCTGAGTCATCTTTGTCTCTACCTTCCGTTGTGAATGCTATAGTATCTGCCTGTCTGTCTACCTCTCTGCATGCCTCGCTTTCCTTGTGTACTGGTAGTTGCTCCTTTTTGCAGCACATAAGTGGCTGGCCGCCCCTAATAGTGTTGACCAACACGTGACGATTGCGTAGTGCTCGCTTCAGTGCGTCAGGTGGTGGATTCAGGCGACAGACTGAAGGAAGAAGTGCACGTCCATATGTGCATCCTGCGATTCATTCATCCAATTTCCTTAATTCCGCACATGCATGCATGCAGGTCGGGGTGCTTGTGTCCCGGTCCTCTGGGGCGTTCCTGCCGATGAGCGCCTGGCAGCAGCTGAAGTGGCCCATGCCGCTTGCGCAGTGCGTGCTTCTGGTCTTCTTCTGTTGGGCTGCATGGACCCACCCTCCCGTGGTATACGACTGGTGGCTTCTTTCCTTAACCTTCGTGGCCGGTCTGTTCGGAGGGGGGGTGTACGTGGGGGTGTACACTCTGATCTCGAGCGACTTCCAGGAGGGAGAAAAGAGAGAATTTGCCCTCACGGCAGCGGGGGTTGGAGATTCTCTCGGAGTCACGCTGGCCGATTTCACAGGCCTCTTTGTCCAAGCGTGCGTGTACAAAAAGTGGAATGTGGATGGCAACCTCGAGTTCGGCTGCCCGATCATTTGAATAAAGTCACTGCACAGTGCTCCGTTGACAGAGAGGATGCTTCATCACCAGCTTGTAGCAGTCGCAAAAGGTCATAAAAATGCTATAGAAATTAATCCGATACAAATGTCATAGACTAGGTCATAGAATTTATGAGAAATGTCTGGCGGCCTTGAAATCAACAGATATTATGTCATAAAAAATGTATTGAAATCTTTCAAATTTCTATACCTTTTATAGTACGTCAATTAATTAATTAATTGATTGTTTTCTATGACCTTTCGATTGATTTCAATAAAATTTATATGCACATAATACAAATTTTAATTCTATTTTATGAAACTTGTATCAATGTCAATTCATCATCTGCTATGAAGCAATTGTAAATAACACAATCCTAGGATCAAAGCTATCAAATCAAAGCTTTTTTTTTATAGTACTGACTCTGGACTCCGATGATGATAATGATGATTAAGGGTTAAATCCTAAATTTAGCGACGCGAAATCCCAAGCCACTAATAAGGTTTTGTACTGATACACAGATATACATAGCTTGAATTGACTTGTTAGTTTTTATGCTGTTGAAGTTTAAGGACGGGAAAAGGTGCATTCCAAAAAAGGTGCATTCTTGAAAAATGCACCTGATGCACCTGATTTACACCTATGCACCTGGATGCACCTGATAGGTGCATTGTGTGGAGCAAAGAGATTGTTTTAAGAGTTGAATGTTTATATGATGATTGAGGGTTTTTTCATGTATGCCGCGTCCCCATATATGAGTAATGTCTATATATAGGTGAAGATGCAGCAGCTGACGGGGCCTTTCACTGGCGCGGCGCCCGTGCCGCACCTCTATATAGCGCTGGGTCTTGTGCGCCGCCAGTCTCGCATGCAAGCGCATGCATGCATGCATGCAGATCCTCACAAATTAAAACCGTGCATCCAGCTCTTGCAGTCGACCAGTATAATATGACTGTTCCTCTTTCTTTCTCTGCTGAGTCAACAGCATAATTACACCTCTTTTATTCTCTGCTCAGACAGCAGCATGACCGAATCTCTTTCATTCTCTGCTCAGCCAGCAGCCTGACTGCATGACGCAGTCCCTCTCTCTCTGCATGTCTCACTCTCTGCCCAGGAGCGGCACCTCTACTTTTCTTTCACTCTCTGCCGAGGCAGCAGCGTGACTGCGCCTCTTTCATTCTTTGTTCAGGCAACAGCATGATTCCATCGCTCTCACTCTCTGCTCAGTCAGTAATATGACAGTCACTGCACCTCTTCCATTCTTTGCTGAGACAACAACATGACTGCACCTCTTTCATTCTCCGCTCAGACAGCAGTATGACCACATCTCTTTCATTCTCTACTCACGAGCAGCCGGACTGCATCCCTCTCACTCCGTCTCACTCTCTGCCCATAAGTGGCACGTCTGCATTTCTTTCAGTCTCTGCCGAGGCAGCAGCATGACTGTATCTCTTTCATTCTTTGCACAGTCAGCTGCATGACTCCATCACTCTCACTCTCTGGCAGTGCTCAGTCAGTATCAGGACTATACCTCTTTCACTCTCTGCCCAGGCAGCAGCATGACTGCACCTCTCTCATTCTTGGCTCAGGCCGCAGCGTGGCTCCATCTATCTCACTCTCTGCTCTATTAGCAGCATGACCGCACCTCTTTCATTCTTTGTTCAAGCAACAGCATGTCGGCATCTCTTTGGCAGCAGCACGACTACACCTCTTTTATTCTGAGTTCAGACAGCAGCATGACTGCACCTCTCTTATTCTTAGCTCAGGCCGCAGCGTGGCTCCATCTATCTCACTCTCTGCTCTATCAGCAGCATGACGGTGTCACCGCACCTCTTTCATTCTCTAGTACTCAGTCAACAGCATATCTCCGTCTCTTCCACTCTCTACTCAGTTAGCAACATGACTGTACCTCTTTTATTCTTTGCTTAGGCAGCGGGATGTTTTTCATGCTTCGGACAGCACCGGCTTCTCCACAAAATTGAGAAGATTCCCCATCGTTGGAATGCTTTTGCTGTTTTTTAATTTATTGATGAATGACATGAGAATGCATTTGCAAACATGTTTGCAAGAAGTGAAATGCTGCAGTGTAGTTGAATCCAGTTCAAAGGATCGTTTTCATAATTAAAAAACGAGACTTGCTGTATATTTTTATCAACTTTTTATGTGTTTTTCAATCAAATTCTTATAGTCTTCTTGCATGAAGGCTTCTGAGGATGATGGGCAATCTTCCTCTCACTTTCCCCTCCTTGCTAGACTCATCCCTCTGCAGCGCGACTTCCCGTCCTCCCGCCGTATGTTTGTCTTCCTCCTGTGCAGCAAGTCGTCCTCCAGTGTTCCTTCCGTCTCTGCCCTTCCGACCCCGTTCTGCCCTGTCGGTTACAGATGGCTTGATCTTTTCTTTTTTGCGCATGCTGACATACAACCCGATAGGCGGGCAAGGTGGGCTGCCTATTGGTTGCTCTGATAGAAAGCTGTGCACCTATGAAGCCTGCTGCCGGTGTGTAGATGATTTTATTTATCGGCTCTCTGTCTGCCCCCGATGGACTGCCGAACAAGGCTTTTTGCAGTGGTTGGCATTAATTTAATCAAACCGCTTCACTCGTTGTGACTCACCTTTTGTATCTGCCTCCTTTTCTAATTTGGGGGTTCGCAAGTTCATCATATCGCTTTCGCGCTCTCAACCCTCTTCTCTCTTTATGATTTCTCGTCATATTATAGTAAATGATTGATTGGATTAAGTTTGAATAACTGTCGTCCACTTAGCTTGCAGCTGGCATAATTGAACAAACCTATGCATGTATACGCCGCCCGGGAGTTCTAACTCCACCTAGGGTTTGGCATCAATCAATCAATCAATCAATCAGTAAAAGATTGTACAGCTATACTATATGAAAAAGTGTGTTCAAGCATTGAATTAGGCGCCTTTTAATCGCTAGAAACCCTAGGAGACGGCTCTTTAATTTATGGTTTTATAGTACAAACAGTGTACCTGATGAATGCACCTGAAATGCACCTGAATTCAGGTGTATTCATCCAAAGCACCTTGCACCTTGCACCTACGCACCTTTTCCCGTCCTTATTGAAGTTGTTTAACTATTATAATCATTTCATAAAGTAAGGTTCCTTTTTGGATTGTTTTGCTCTTTAAATAATATTAATACAACAATCTTTTTTATACTGCTGCTACAGTTGAGGCCACGCTGTGCAACTTTTTAAGTTGTTTTTTTTTAGTTTACTATTACAAGGTACGGCAAATTGTTGCCTAAGGTGTTGCATAAAGCCGATACATCTTGCGGCATCTTGATTTAGAAACTAGGCTTCGCACTAAAAAATTAAAAAAAAAAAATAAAAAAATAGAAGTCTTTTTTTTTTTTTTGAATTTTACAAAACTGAAAAGTACCTCAATCGGTTGATTTCAGTCTTCAGAGATTGTCAATTAAAAAAAAAAGAATGTACCAGTGTTAAAATGTTTCTAGAATATAGATCTTTTAAAAATATGTGTATATACACTTCAATCTAAACCCCGTTTTACTTCGTTTCATCTTTCAAAGTTTTTTAGTTTTTTATTGGGTATTCCTATTGATTTTGTTCTGAAATTTTAAAATTCTTAAAAAAAAAAAAATGAGGTCCTTGATTTTTTTTATTAGAATTTTATAGTGCGAAGCCTAGTCTAGAAATCGATCTACATTTTTACAAAGAAACAAAAAAAAAGTTGACGATAACCCGAGGCTTGTTGATGACTAAAACCCTCGAAGATAGACATGTCAGAGTGCCGTCTAAAACAGTTATACTGCTTCACCCCCAGGCCGTGCAGCCTCTTCTAGCTACCTCTTCACTTTGGCAACGATTACCGCTTCCAGTCCATAGACCCCTAACCTACCCCAACCAGTCAGCCAAGCAGTACAGCTAGTCACCATAGTGTCACATCTGCAAGAAGATAAACAACACAGACATGTAAGAGCTAGGAAGACTTTTAAAACTAGTATCTTTCAAGAGTCGTATAATATAGCATGGTATATTTAGAGGAGAAGAGAAAACAAGGGCGAACCAAACAGGCAGCGTCCACAATTTGTCCAACTAGAATGGATGTACGCTAGAGGGATGAAGACGGCACTGCCAATCGATCAGACAGAAGCACGCAAGACAGAAGCATGACTCTTCATACATAGACAAGCGCAGTACATGCAAAGAATGGAAAAAAAAGGATGGTTGTGATACAACTGTGTATGTATACTCACACTAACTTATATACACGCAAAGAAAAATATGACAACATGCTGGATCAATCATTGACAATTTAGTCAGCCTCGGAATCAGAAGATATCAGAAGGCGCCTCACTGCTTCTTGGGCTTCACATCATCAATAGTCACGTCATTGCATGTCATACACTCTATCAAAATATACTTAATTCGACTTAATTTGATATAGAGAGCCAAAACTGATGCTTGTATGTCAAAAAGTCAGTCCGTCGTAACTTCTTTGTTCCAATTTCTTTGGCCAGGACTTGATTGAATGGAACCCTAGATTTTCATAAATTGACAAAGAAATCCTTACCTTTGATAGCTGGCTTTCCAGAAATGCCAGACGGTTCTTGAAGTGAGAGATAAGCTTCAGCAGTGGCTGCAAATATTCTTGTGAAAAAACGTGAATGGGAAGTGATAGATATGTCTGAGAGTGCCTTTCAAGTAGCTTAGACCATTTTATACTAACTCTTCCTACCATAGTCACCTTGTTCTTGGGACGCTTAAAATTCTTTTGTTACTGATTCAGAAGAGCTATAATTTGCATCTTCGCCCTGCCAAGCTCTTGAATTGGCATGCTGCAAGGCGCTTAAAGAGCAAGAACGTGATTCAATCAGAGGGAGCAAATCATGGCGCAAGAGGAATCAGAAGGGGCGAAAGCCTAGGACGAAAGCTCACAGATGATCCTTTTTGACCGCCTATATCACCTATGAAGCCGAAGTGAAGCAAAACAAGCTTCAAGTTGCTGAGAAACAAGGGATTGAAGCATGCTGGGTATAGGCTCACCTAAATAGAATCGATCGACGGGAAGAATACTAGGAAGAGTACTTGATATACTTGAAGGCATACAGGGTTCTTTCACCTGGGAGTTCTGCCCTTAATAGATTCGACAAGCCTGTCTGAGTTCTTCCTTTTGCGACTCTCTTCACTCTCTTGTAATTATTGACGTTCACTTTCTCCTTCTCGATCTCTTCGTGCTTGATGACTTGCGGATTATCTCTTAAAACTCCCCACCCTTGCCTGTGTGTCCCCTCCTTTCCACACTATCCTTCTCCCTCCTCTTGGACTTCTTTTTCTTCTTCCTCTCGGACTTCTTTTTCTTTTCCATGCGCTCTTTCTCCTCTGTCTTCTTCCTCGTCGTCTCGTACTCGTCTGTCATTCTTTTTTTGAGGGGTGGGGGTGCGTTGGATGCCGGTTTGAACTTTGCCAGGGCTTCTTTGGACACCATATCCCCCATCCTCTTGGGAGACCAGCTCCGTTTGTCTGTCTCTTTTGGGGGCTCCTGTATAAAAGGCCAGAGACAATGCACAAAAGAGTGAATAAGAATAGCAATTTATGATACACAGACTTCACATATTCTTTTCACTGTTTCCAATATCGAGCTACATCTGATTCATTCTATTCACATCGGACCACATAACAAATTAAGTAAGAGAAGGAAAGAAATTATGAGGTGTTTTTTTCCATGTTTTGACAATAACGGACTGCCACAAGCCACTTATTGGCTTCAACACTCATGAATGCATATCTTGACGCATAGATGACCATTTCAGCATATCATACATGGATCACACCATGCATTCCCTATATTACTCAGCGAGATTGGGCCCAGCGGCGTTTTCCTCAACTTTCAGAGTTGCCAAAGGGGGTTCTGCTCCCAAATGGCGGGATCCTGCCGGAAAAAGTTTTGCCTTTCTTACAAGATCCGTTCCATTTCCCAGTTGGCCTCCCGCCCTCTCTGGGGGGCCTGCAGCCAATCAAGTACGTGCCTAGGCACGTGCATGCGTTGAGCTTTTCGTTTGTATCTACAAATGATGCTGTGCATTCACACTGAGCAAATGCATAAAAGATTTTGCTGTACTTTATTCTCTGTTGTTCTTTTAGTCAGAACAGAAAACAGAAAGAGGCACAAAAAGAGAAAGAGATAGAGAGAGAGAGAGAGAGAGAGAGAGAGGGAAAGAGAGAGAGAGAGAGAGAGAGAGAGAGAGTGAGTGAAAAAGAGAGAAGAGAAAGAGAAAGAAACGAAAGAGAGAGAAATATTTAAATTTCACTGACCCGTATTGACTGTCGCTTCCCTTTCGATCCTCCTCTTCGTCAGTCCTACACGGGACAATGACTGGTGGAACTCGGACTCCAAGTCCCCTGCACACATGCATGCAGTCCCTCACTCAGGTAGGTACAAGTAGCGCTTCATTCTTTTTCGAATAGCAGGGTTACTTGTTTTTTTTTCAACCTCAACAACATCGAGTAATGTCTCCATGCTCTCATATCTATCTTTTAGCTTGATCACTGCGTAACCTTTTAAGAAGGGAGACACATTAAAACAACTACTTATTGTTTTTAAAGGCAACAAGGTGTGCAAATAAATGGACCTCTCCGGTAATTTTTTATTGTTTAGCTTCCTGTCTGACTGCCAAGATGAGAAAAATGTAAAAAGAAAGCACATCGATTTAATTTATATGGTTCAATCCTGAATTCCCTCCCGAGACCAAACCAGATAGATCATTCATACACAACACAGGCAGGACCATTCGCTCTCGATGTATACCTGCCTACACGCAAACATGCACTGCAGGTACGAGTGAAGGAAAAAAACGTACCTGCACGGTCTTTGTCCTCTTCTTCGTCCTCATCCTCCTCTTCCTCTAGAGGCACACCCTACACACACGTACTGCAGTAGGCGCACGAGCATATATGTAATGATACCCTGTGCAGCTTTCCCTCTGTTGCTCTGACCTCTGACATCCATGCTTATGGTAATCAATGCACGAGTATCTTGCTTGAAGGATGGGACGTCTCCCGCACAGGTGCGTTTCTAGATGAAGGACATACAAGAGCAGGACTTGCATCTAGTGTACAGATGAAAGCTGACCAGCTTCGGGTGCCTTAAAGTGATCGAGGCCTCACTACATGAAGAAAGCTGTTTTATAGAAAAAAATCCAGAAGGGAAATAGCTGAAGACTGACCACCTTTGACTGTTTGCCAGGAGGATCATGTCGCGGTTTCCTGCATGTACAGGGAGGGAGGCAGGGAGAGAAGGCAGCATATATGCATGTGATGGAGTGCTGATAGAACAAGAGAGAATATGAGCCAGTAAAAAGTGCAGAGAGGCTAATGCATAGGAATCTCTAAGACTGAATCGGATTGCTTGTATGCAAGGAGAGGTGATAATGATGGGCACTTCTGTCAACCATCTCTTGAATGATGATGGATGGATGGATAGATAAACTAGAAGAAGAAATTAAGCAGCCAAACAGGTCAACATTAAGATGAAAAATGTAAAACAGCGAGGCGCATGGAAGAAACAAAGAAAGTGTATGAATGAATCAATGACTGCAGGTAAAAAAAGTTTCCCTTTCATCCTTGCTTCCCCATGCACGACTGACCTTCCGTCATCTCCCCTCCTCCCCCTACACCACTCAATCTTTAAAACTTCCTCTTCCTCTTCCCTATCTGCTTCTTCCTCTCTGTTCCCGTTCTCGTCTCCATCCATACCGGTCCATGCCTTCCTCCCTTTCTGCTTCTTCATCTCTACTTCTGTTAATGCCCTCCTTTCTGTATGCTTTTTCCTCTCTATCGCCGTCTCCATCTCCATCTATGCCTTCCTCTCTGTCTGCTTCTTCCTCTCTGTATGCCTCTTCATCTCTGTTTCCATCTCTGTCTCCATCCTTGTCTTCCTCTCCGTCTACTTCTCTTTCTTTCCCCACACTTTCATTTCTGGCTTGGTTTTCTTGTCCAGCCTCTGTCTGCTCTTCACATTCTTTACAGTGACTGTCTTCCCTTCTCCTTCGATGCTTACAAATCAATACGGAAGTAGTTTCCTTAAATTTTAAAATGAAAATCAAGGCTGTTCTGTCAAACTTTCAAGGCTTGAGAGACACAAGAGTCAGGAAGACTAAGCTAAATAAAAATGGGCAAGCGGCCTAGTATGTATATTATAGTGGTTAAGACACAGGACTAATAATCAGAAGGTCTCGGGTTCAATCCCCGGTCACCCCTCTTTTTCCTACCATGTGAAAGGTACTAAAACTACAAAATCATATCCTGTAGCTATGCCAAAACGACAATGATGGCCTGTATTATAAAATGATGGACTGTAGCATAAACCAAAACACTGTTGGAAGACTCAGAAAATTGTAAGTCTTCCACGAGAGCCTAAACTTCTCCGGAGATGGACCAACCAAAAAGTGGCACTTGGATTATCATTAAGAACTTCCTTGAAAGCGAATTTTTGAGCAAAAATAACCTTTTACCTCTTAAGTAGTTTCCAATTGGCAAGTAGTTTCCAACAAGGATCTACTGACCAGTCACTCTCGGAAGTAGTTTCCACTTCTACATATAACAACCTCTAAGAAGACAATCTAAGAAGTTTAGACGTCCGTTGTCTCCAATAAAGACTTCTAACCTCTTGTTCCTCTTCTGGAAGGCTTTATAGCTCCATAACAAGTAGTTTCCAAAAGACCCTCTTACAAGTAGTTTCTGTTGGAAACTACTTTTAACCATCGAGCTCTTACAAGTAGTTTCCTTTGGAAACTAGTTCTAACTATCGACCTCTGACAAGTAGTTTCCTTTGGAAACTACTTCTAACTATCGACTTTTGATATGTAGTTTCCTTTGGAAACTACTTCTGGACTAAGGACCTCTGTACAAGTAGTTTCCTTAGAAACGACTTCGGCAACAAAAACTTGAAAAGACCCTAATCAAAGACCTCTACAACACTGTCTGAACACTAACTGAAGACTGAAGAGTGGTTTAAGGCTAAGTTGTCTGAGCTTTAAATATATATACATACCTTCTGACGTACTATCTAGCCAATCGAGCTAGAAGTACGTCGGAATAAGGCTCCGCCAATCAAGAAGAGAGGAAGACCAAAATACCATGGAAGTCCCAAAACGTAGACCCTGACTGTCCCCTTGTTTCGAACGAGTCTGCAGTCTTTCTCCGTCAGAGTGAAGCATCGAACTTAGTCTAGGCATCGAACCATGATTCAGCCTCCAAACAGCGAGATCTTGCCACGCGTTCTTAGCAGACGGAAGGAGGTCGTTGTCTTGCTTAGCCGAATCAGTGCCAAAGCGGCAGTGATTGTGTTGAAGCCAAAATAGATCGACAGCACAAACAGAAGATTAAAGCAAACTTCTGTTTCATAATGACTGGGAGGCGCTGCCTTGCCTGTATCTACCTGTATCTTCACGCTCTGAAGCTCTTCGGCATTCTGCAATGCGTTCAGAAGGGCAGGAACTTGATTTCAATTCAAGGGAGCAAATTACGATGGAAACTGGAAGAATTGTTTTGGGCCAGCCACAGCAGCAAAAGCGCGAAGTATCTTTTTGAGAGCCTCGATTACCTGCGCAACCAATGACCTAGCCAATGACGCAATCAAGCAGACAAAGTGAGAGATCGAAACAAGCTTGGAACAAATAGGATACCGGTTATATTGGGACACTCATCATTGTGAAGAAATTGATGATCGGTTCCTTAAAAACGAAGATCGATGCGCCACCAATCAGAAGAAGAGGAATGCCGAAGTACCATGGAAGTCTCAAAATGTAGACCCTGACTGTCTGCTTAGTCGGAACGAGTCTCCAGTCCGTTTCAGTAAGAGGGAAAGATATCGAACCACAAGCCACCCTCCAAAGAGGAAGACTTCGCCACGGATCCTCAGGAGGTGAAAAAAGGAGCTTGTCTTTGCTACGAGAAGGAAGGCAGTACTGAGCCAAAGTATATTGATTGAAAGCACAAACAGAAAAATGAAGTAAGCTTCTGTTTTAAAACGACTGCGGTTCTCAGCTAGGTTCTCAGTAGTTTGTCGATCGACATCTGGGTGATCAAACATCCATTCAATGTTGTGTATTCATATATATGGCACAGTTGTGTATACATAGTGTTTGGACATTAAGCATGAGCTCAGAGCCTGCAGTCAGGGGTTGTTGCATCGGTTTGTTGTCACTGTTGTGTGCAGTCAGCTGTAGCTAGGTCCGTGCGTATATATTTTTTTGCATTTTGTTGCATGTTGCACTGTTGCATGCTTGCATGCATGCATGGTCCGAGCCCGCGCGGCGCGCGTAAAACGGCCGCGCGTCGCGATGCATGGCGAATCAAGGTCAGAGTTTTACGTGCCATTGCCTCCCTATATATAGCTCTTTAAATTCTCATCAATTCTCTTGTAGACGGCATGTTACTAAATGCTATAGATTGACAGCTAGGCTTCCTGAATGAAGTTCCGCGTTCTGACGCGTGTATATGTCAGACTCACAGACGAGTGGTGCGATCCGAATGCGCAGGCCTGGCAGTGAAAGGCTGCAGGCGTCTCCTTGGGGATGCAGATGATTGGGTGCACCTCAGAGTACCTTCTCTGTCTTCTTTTCTTGAGCTCCCATTCAGTGTGCTCCACCATTGTTGCTCACAAACGGAAGGCTCTGCTTGGAAGGCGAGAAAGAACTCCTTCGCCGTTCCTCGGTGTGACTCGCTTCCAAAGACCAGTAAAGAGGGGTGTGCTCTCGGGCGTGGCAGACTCGGAGGTTTCTTTGGTGGCAGAGATGGAGGGAAGCAGTTGCAAGGACGAGCCGCCTTCCTCTCTCCTCCCTGTGCCTGCTGGTGTTGATTCCGTTCTGTCTCTGGGAGAATTCGGAAGGAGACAAGACCTCCACAGTCGGAGGTTGCAGTGGCTCCTTCCCTCTCAGTTCACTTCGAAAGAAGGAGACGGGAACGGTTCAAGTAGGAAGAAGAAAGGGGCAAAGCTGGAGCACGACCGCGTGCACCCAATATTCAACTTCCTTTTTGAGTATTACCATTTCAACCCTGCAGATCTCAAGCACTGGTCTCCAGGCGTCGGGGTGGGAGTTGTCCGAGCGGAAGTAGACGGTTTCAGTCGGAGGATGCAGAGATTCCTTTCAACTGGAACCATCGAAACCAACCCAACAGCCTGTGTCCAAACACACACAGAGACAGGCACAGCCTGCACCGTCAATCGATCCACACAGGCAGCCGTCTACATTGACCCCCGAAAGTTGTCTGAGGAAAGGAAGTCTGCGGTCAGATGGCAGATAGGTCTGCTCAAAGCCACCCAGTCACGCCCCCCCAAGATGACCTGTTTCGGTTTACACGAATGGGCCATGCTCTACAGGCCCGATGGAGCCCCCCCCTCCTCCTCTCGTTTCCAAAATTTGCCTCTGAGGATTCCGCAAACCAAAATCAACGAGGTCGGTCGATCAGTGGGGCATCTGACAGGCAGACAAGTGCGAATCCATGAATGCATCTTTGCATGCAATCTCTGCATGAGAAGAGAGGAGCAGAGAAGCGAAGAGAAGAGAAGAGCAAAGAAGAGGAAAAAAGAAAAGAGAAAAGAAGAGAAAAGGACGCGCAGATGGAGTCGGAGGAAACAAAAATAAACGAACAGTCGGGGACAATTAGGAAAAGGATGACTTGAAGCAAAAAAAAAGGAAAATATATAAATGCGAGAAGCGAGCGATGGAAAAAACAGAAGGAGCGTTTCGAGAGGGATCAACTCTTTGTTTCAAAGGGATCTCTCTCTCTTTTTTTCCCGCGTGGGTTTTCCCCTCCCCCCTGACCTCAGATCTTCTTCGCGACCCTTTTCTTTTGTTCTTCTATTTCATTCATATCTGCACGCATGCACGAATGTATGCATGCAGGTGGTGGAGAACGGTTTGCTCAGCTGCACTCACTATGACGCTTATCGCTTCTTTCCCCCAGAAGGCAAAGCCCTCAATCCTCTCCAGCTCTCTCGGCAGACCGTAGACGCGGCTGAGAACGAGCAGCCCGCCTGCTTGCACGCGTCCATGGATTTATTCAAATGGCTCATCAAGCTGGCACCTCTCGTACCTTCCGATCTGGTCCTAGAGGCTTTACACCTTGCCATCCGGGCCCGAATTTTGGACATGCGTGCGTCACCGTATGACCTGGAGGCGTGGGAGGAGCAGAACGAGGGGAGAAGAAAAGAGAGGGAGGCAACGAAAGACGAGAAGGAGAAAAGAAAAGGAAGGGGAAGAGGAAAGGAGACAGAGCCAAGGACGGTATCGTCCTCTTTTCTTACGCAGATAGTTGAAGATTTCTCTTTGAAAGGAAGATTCCTACCAGAAGAAAAGGAAGCGGGGGAAGAAAAAAGACACACAGAGAGGGCCCACATTCGTCCGCATGAAATTTCAGGTGCGATTTGTGCCACGGGTTCCTGTGCAAATGGAAGCGGAAAGGGGTGCTTTGCAGCTTTCTCTCCGACTGTGCAGCTGGAAGATCTCGTAGTACCTGATGACCGTGAGGGCGTCTTAGGAGGCCGAGGAGTCGTGGTGCATGGGGAAACGCAAAGTGCTTCTTCTCCTCCTCCCGAGATGGTGGGGGCGGATCATGGTAAGGAAGACTCTGTGGGGGGATGCGGAGAGGAGAAGGAGAACGAGCTGGGGGACTCAGAGGACCGATGGAAAATCGAAATTGTGACGTCTCCCGTCATGGTGGAGAACGAGGTCGGGCGGCGGGAGTATCAAAAGGAGCAGTATGCAATTATGATGAAGGGAGTCATGCTGAGGAAGAGGGTGATTGAAGCGTTAGAACAAATTTTGGTACTGGCAGAAGAAGGGTGAACATCAATTGATGTACGAATATATGCACGGATACACGCTGCAGTACAAAACAAAATAATGATCATATGTATAATTTATTATATGCAGGGATACACGCTGCATTACAAAACAAAATAATGATCACATGTATAATTTATAATTATTTCAAGTAATTAAATCCAAATTAAATTTAATTAGTTTACAATTTCTATAACTTTTAAATTTGTTTTATTTCAGTTTTTAATTTAAATTAATTCAGTTTAATATCACCAACTTTAAATTAAGCTTTCGCTAGGTCTAGCTTTAGGTACAATTAAGTGTATCAGTCTATAGTATAGGTATCACTGTTAATTTAATGTTACGTACCACAATGTATGAAATTAAATGCTACGCATTCATAATGATAGTAATAGTGATTTAATTGGTGCCCTAGGTGATACAGTCTCTAGTACCATGACAGTCTCAATCATACTATTGAATAACTTTAATAACAACTAACTTGAATGATAAGTTATCAAATTTATTGAATAGTATATGCTAGAGTATATGATTCACTGGTAACAAAGGTGTTTAGTCACTTGTGATTAGAATATATTTAATTATTCCATGAAGTGATTGAATGTGATTGAATAAAGTGATTAATTAGCTAAAGTCCGATTCTTACTAGTCTTTAATACCTTTAGTCATTCTAATGGTGCATGATTTTTTTTTTACATTATAAAAACAAATATTTTGGGAGTAGCCTAGAGGCTTGTACATATCCAGTGCACTGCATGCATGGCCCAGCCCATGCAGCCCGGGCCAGCCATGCATGCGCCGGCGCGGCCCACCGCTCCTACTAGCGGCCGCGGCCATCGGTACATGCATTCGGAGCTGAATAGCCAATTATACATGTTGCATCAAAAATTGGGTCTTCATGCATGAGTTTCAAACACAAGGTAAGATGCAAACTTAAAGTCACAGCAACCCATGATACCAGTCTGAAATGACTGAGGCCTGATATGTTCAGACGATTAACTCTATAGTTTGAAAATGAGTCAAGTCTAGGAGTCAAGTAGACGTACAAGACTTCTTCAAAGCAGTTTAGCCACCGCTCGGCAAACCTGTAGAATCGTATACATGCAATTCCTGCGGGACGACAGCCAAAAGCAGTAGAGGGACGTCCAATCTTTGGACTCACCTTCGAAGCTGCAAAAAGAAGACAGAAGAAATCAAAAAAGCAATCGCTACCCAGCATCAGAATGAGCTTAAAAACAAAATTGTAAAGATGGGAGATAACGCCACTCTGCTTCCTCACGTTATCTCCACCACCATAGAGGGTCAGGTTCCATTTCCTTCTTCAGTGAAGCCCCTGTTTATCTTTTTCAAAACCAATTTTTTATAGTCACAAACTGTGTTTAAAAAAAAAAAATTAAAAATGTAGCCCGGGGGCGGAGCCCCCCTTAATTAATTTAGGAATATATTTCTGAATATATTCCTGATTATATTACTTTTAAAGTGACTAACTAGTGAATAAATATATTCCATGATTAAACAACTTTAACTGGTAATATACGTACTGGTAATGACTCCGATCGGATAAGTCTAGTAATAAGTCATTAGCCTTAGGCAGTCTGTCTGGCAGTCTGTAATTTAGAAACACACGTATGCAGGGAGCTTAATGTCATATTAAGAAACTTAGTAAGATACAAACTTTTTGCCATTGAAGTTTTAAGTTTCATTTACGATATGGACTTCTACAATATTTTCTTTTTTTTTTTTGAATAAATTAATTTGAATTGAGTTCTTATCGGTGTTTAAACTTCTTAAAATCTAGCCTGGAATTAAACTTATTATCAAAGTAAAAAAAGACTACGCTAGCGTACCCTAGCTAGGGTACAACACATTGAAATATGCCCAGAAATATATATATTATTTAGGTAGATTTGCGGCCGCCGGGGTCGACCGCACTGCCGCGTGAGTCGCGGCGTGACTGTGTCTAGTGACTAGCCAATTTACTCTATAGCCTAGCCTTCAGCCTCTGTAAACACCCTTGATATTTGACGCGTTGTTTTATATTATAGGATACAAGCCGCTGCCCCAGTCCCCACCGCCCCCTGCTACGTTTGATCGGTTTTCGTTTAACACTCAATTGCTGGTTGCTTGCTGGGTATACAGCTACCGGAAGTAGCTCGCCCCGTTGACGTCGATGGTTGCTCCCGATACGTACGCCGAAAGGTCAGATGCCAAGAAGAGACAGACCCCCGCGACGTCGTCGGGTTTTCCTGCGGATCGATGCAAACGTGTGTGTCAACATTCATTCATCTACATGCCTCCCTTTACACGTACATGGACCTGCATATACAAAAATCAGCACAAACAGACAGATGGCCAACTACAAATGACAACACGACCTCAAAAATATGCAACCCGAGAAACCTGAACAGACAGACAGTTGCACAGAACAAAATTGCCAGTTGCACGAACAACGAGAACGACACAATAATACCCCCACCCCCCCAAAAAACAAGCACCGACTCGCACATGGATGCACACACGCACGAGTACACACATACACGCACACTGAGGGGGGGGGGAGGGGGGGCACAAAATGAAGCGCTTTACTCAGCCCTTTCTAACTTAAAAATAAATCCAGAGAGAGCCAAATAACTTCGATTGCAATCGGTACGACGGCCCTGCTTGCCTCCTCCCTTTTCTCCCTTTCCCTTCTTCCTTCCTTTTATCCCTCCTTCCTTTTCCGCTTCTTCGTATCCTCCCTGACCAGTTCTTCCCAGAGGAATACCCCCTCTGATCTTCTCGCGAGTCTCCTCTGTCATCCCCTTCGCTATTCCTGCATGATCAAGAAAAGATGATGTTCAGAAGTGCATATTTTCACATTAGCACACGAGCGTCTACTTTGAGCATCGTGAAAAATAAGCACTTGGCGAACTGCGGGCAACACACGATTGTACTGACTACCGCCAGGGACGACCGAAGAAGAGGTTCTGCATGTGTCACCAAACAAACACCACGACTGACTGACTGACTGACCTGTCTCAACCAAGGAGGGGCAAATCGCGTTCGCACGGATACCCGAAGACCCGAACTCTTTTGCGCACGCGCGCATCAGGCCCAAACAGCCTGCCTTGGCTCCCTGCAGACAGACGGACAGACAGAGAGGCAGGCAAACTCTCTGCCTCTCTCTCCCTCCCTCCCTCCCCCCCTCCCTCTCTGTGCCTCTCTCTGTCCTCTTCCATCCCCTTCTGTGTCTGCTTCTCTCTGCTTCTCTCTGCTTCTCTCTGTCTCTGTCTCTGTCGCCTTCTCTCTCTCTCTCTCTCTCTCTTCCTCTCCCCCCCNTCTCTCTCTCGGTCGCTCTGTTACTAACTCGCTTGTTCATACACACATACACACACACACACACACACACACACACACATACATACATACATACATGAAAGATGTACTGTTCTAATACAAAACAAAGCCGCCCCCCACAACCATGCACCCTCTAGCTTCCCCCCCTCGATTCCTCCACTCACACAATAATGAGGCCCCCCGAAGATCCCCCCTCCCTGCTGAGCAGAGACACTCGAGATGAACACCAGAGACCCCGCTCCTCGAGCCTTCATCAGTGGAATCGCAGCCTGATCGATCGATCGATCAAAAGAAGGGGGGAAGCAGCGAACAATGAACACACAGGGGGAACAAGCGTGAATAAAGGGAGCTCCCTCGCAAAGAATTTAAAAAGCCAGTCTGTCAGTCTCGTGGAGGAAGTCAAAAGGATGAAAGAAAGGACCAGTCTGTTTTTCGTTGACTGTCACGGTGTCCGACCCTCATGCGAACAATTATACAGTTAGGGCAGCGGAAGAAGGCATGCAGGCGCCAGAAGCAGGGCAGGATTCTGCAGGTGACTCCCACCCAAGAATCCACACGACTAGCTTTCTGTCTACGAGCCAACATGCATCTGTCACCCCCCCTTTTTGAAAGATTGATTTTCTTCTCAGCATGACATGAGTGATCGATCCATTATACCGACTGACTGACTGACTGACTGACTGACTGACTGACTGACTGACTGACAGACTGACAGACTGACAGACTGACTGACTGACCTGGGAGACCAAGAGGGACCCCTTCAGAGAGATGTCCACAACTTTCCTGTAATCATCCTCTGAGATCTCCAAAAACTTCAACGGCTGGGTGATGCCCGCGAAGTGGACCACCACGTCCACTCGATCACCCGTCTCCGTGGAGATTCTGGACACGCACCTGCAGACGATAAATACATCGAGACGAGACGCGAAGTCATAAAAGAAAGAAAGAAAGAAACAATCAGAGAGGTGAAGTCATGAAAGAAAGAGAAAAAGAAACAATCAGAGAGGTGAAGTCATGAAAGAAAGAGAAAAAGAAACAATCAGAGAGGTGAAGTCATGAAAGAAAGAAAGAAACAATCAGAGAGGTGAAGTCATGAAAGAAAGAGAAAAAGAAACAATCAGAGAGGTGAACTCATAAAAGGAAGAGAAAAAGAAACAATCAGAGAGGTGAACTCATAAAAGGAAGGAAGAAAGAAAGAAAGAAAGAAAGAAAGAAATTTAAAGAAAGAAAGAAAGAAAGAAAGAAACGAAGGAAGGAAGAAAGAAAAAAAGAAAGAAAGAAAGAAAGAAAGAAAGAAATTTAAAGAAAGAAAGAAAGAAAGAAAGAAATTTAAAGAAAGAAAGAAAGAAAGAAAACAAATAACGAATTCAGATGCATGGAGGGAGAGAGGCAAACAAACAAAGAAGCAGGTACGATCGATCAGTGAGGGATGGCTTCATTCGCTCTCATGCCCTCCATTCCCTTTCCTTTGCTTTTGATTTGGCTGGCTGTGTGAATGCATGCAAAACTCTAGTGATCGGCCGGGTGGAAGGGATACATGCGGCGAGGGGGTAGATTGACGATGTTTGCTCGACTAGTGACTTGTGGAGAAGCGAAGCATTTGGAGGACAAGAGGAGAAGAGGCATGCAGACAGGAAGGCGCCAGAGAGGAGAGGGCGGGACGGGAGGGGAGGGAAACGGAGCCATCCATCAGATCCCCTCCTTGCGCGAAGACATTTTCCTTTTTTTCTCTTCCTCTCGATCCGAGTCTCCCCTCTTGCACAGGAACACAAAAAACACGGAAAGAAACCTGCCCTCTTCGTTTGTTCTGCCTATCATTTTGGACCTGCCTCCGCGCCTTGTTCCTCTATATGTGTAGCTCTGCCTCACATTGATTGCTTTTCTGTTCCTTACTGTGCTCTGCCCCCATACGCATTCATTCCACAAAGATATTCATGGATA
>JAHBMJ010000377.1:0-10000 GCA_018398765.1 Chromera velia | reverse complement strand
TTGCAGTATTGCCAGAGATCAGGATTGGTTTTCTCTCACACCCCATGCATACACGCATGCAGGTGATGGTGCAAAGAGTTCTGATTGAGACGGAACCCAGATACACAGTGCAGATGGTGATGGTCCTCATGTTCGCATACCGGTCAGTCAGTCAGGCAGGCAGGCAGGCAGTCAGTCAGTCAGTCAGGCAGGCAGGCAGGCAGTCAGGCAGTCAGGCAGTCAGGCAGGCAGGCAGTCAGTCAGTCAGTCAGTCAGTCAGTCAGTCATGCAGTCAGGCAGTCAGGCAGGCAGGCAGGCAGTCAGTCAGTCAGGCAGGCAGGCAGGCAGGCAGGCAGTCAGTAGGTCAGTCAGGCAATCAGTCAGTCAGTCAGTCAGGCAGGCAGGCAGGCAGACAGTCAGTCAGTCAGTCAGGCAGGCAGGCAGGCAGGCAGGCAGTCAGGTAGTCAGGCAGTCAGGCAGTCAGGCAGTCAGGCAGTCAGGCAGTCAGGCAGTCAGGCAATCAGGCAGTCAGGCAGTCAGGCAGTCAGGCAGGCAGTCAGTCAGTCAGTCAGTCAGTCAGTCAGTAAGGCAGTCAGTCAGTAAGGCAGTCAGTCAGTCAGTCATGCAGTTAGCCACGGAGGCAGGCAGGCAGGCAGGCAGGGAGCAAGCTGTCAGTGAATATAAGTCTCCTGTAGGTTGTGACACTCACATCAGAAGACTGGATCAATCCGGGTCGCTTCCTGTAGCTGCATGTGCGTGACGTTTCTCTCGCACAAGAATTAAAGACAGGAAGGAAGGACAGTTGAGAATTTAAAGGAGCAGTTGACAATTAAGGAAACAATTTAGAAAGAATGAAAATCTGTTTGGCCTGCCTTATCCGTGCGGCATGTGGTCTGCTCTAGTGTGGGACGAGCATGCATGCATGCATGCATGTTTATTCACTGGAATCGATGACCGTATGACTTCGTGATCCATGATTTGAATGGATGGAGTACGGGGGACAGACAAGACAGTTTATTGATCATATCGGTCGTTCGTTCGAACCATGCAGGGCCATCATGGAGTCCTCTCTTCTGGTGACGAGTGCCCGCACAGGCCTCCTCGCAATGAAGTTGATCGACGAACTGATCTGGGTGATTGATGTCTGCATCGTCTTGGGGGGTAGGTCTGTCTGTCTGTCTGTCTGTCTGTATGTATGTCGGTTTGTGTGTCTGTGTGTCTGTCTGTCTGTATGTATGCATGTATGCATGTATGTATGTATGCATGTCTGTCTGTCTCTCTGTCTGTCTGTCTGTCTGTCTGTATGTATGTATGTTGTGTCTGTATGTCTGTCTGTGTGTCTTAATGTATGTATGTATGTATGTATGCATGTCTGTCTGTCTGTCTGTCTGTCTGTGTGTCTGTCTGTATGTCGTGTCTGTATGTCTGTCTGTCTGTCTGTCTGTATGTATGTATGTATGTTGTGTCTGTCTGTCTGCCTGCCTGCCTGTCTGTCTGTATGTCCGTCTGTCTGTCTGTATGTATGTATGCATGTATGCATGCATGTGCAGATGGGAAAGGGGGCGTATGTTGTAGTCTCGCAGCGAGGACATGCGTCTTGACAAAGATTGGGTTTACACAACTGCAATGCTCTCTCTTTTTGTCCAATAGAGACCGGGAACAAGTTGGCTGCACGCCTGCTTAATTGCTGCATAAGATTGCTTGAAAGAGAGATACTGTGCGTGCTTCTTCTCATTTTGTTCAATCTTTTTAGCACTCCCAAAATCTGGATCCTGCCTTCCTCAATTCCTGCCCGTCTCCGTGCGTGCGTTGCATGCAGGTATTTGGGTGGAAGGAAAGAAGCAAAAGAAGAAAAGAGAGATCCTTGTTTCATCATTTGCCCCCAGTAGCTTTGCCCCTTCCGTCGCTGGAAGAGACGGGCCGAGGCTCTCGCTCCAGTCACGTCTCTCCGGACCGCAGGCTGGAGTCATCGCTCCCAGCAGCAGCCACAATCCCTGGGCGATCGACCACTTAGTTGTAGCCCCCAGCCCCGCACCAGTTGAGCCAGAGAGGTTCGTTTCTCCCACCTCAACACACCAACGGAGGAGAAAGAGCAGCATTGTGTCGATGGCGCATTCCGCAGTGTCAGAGGCGCATGCGGGGTTAAGTGCCGAGACAAAAGCGACGTTCAACGTCATGCTGTTGGGTGTGATTGTCTTGAAGACGATTTTAGTCTGGGGAATCTCTGTGATGGTCTTCCTGCTGAAAGAAGACCTACCTGAAAAAAGCATTTTGGATCTCGGCCAAGGAAAAGTCACAACGAAGCCGACCCTGGCAGACTCGTTCGCAATTTCCGTCCCCATCTGGCTCGTTGCAGTGACGTCCATCACGGCCTTCTGTTCGTTTCTGGGAATCATGAACGTCAACTGGTACGTGAGGGAGACGCTGACGATCTTCGTTCAGGTAGGTCAGCTTTCTTTCAGCCAAAGCTGGGTGTTTTTAGACAAGCAAGAGAGAAAAAGAGGGACACAACTGCGAGTAAAAAATGTGAATACATGTCGAGAAATCTTAATGCATCACCTGCATGGAGGAAATTTTATGTTTTTGCTTCTTTCCGTGCAAGTCCTGCAGGATGCCCGTGACATCCAAAATCCGTCTCCCCATGTTTTCCTCGTCTCTTTTCTTCTCCCCCCCCCCCCTCTCTCTCTCTGTGTGTGTGTGTGTAAGCTTTTGTGTGTGTGCATTATGTGTCCCCCACTCGATGCTTTCAGTGGGTCTCAGCCCTTCCATCCCATCCCATCTCGTCTTCTTTGAGTTTGAATGCGGGGGGGGATCCATGCATCCATCTGGCTGTTTGAATGCATGCAGGTGGGACGGTCGGCACTCGTGTTTGCGGGCCTGCTGGTGGCTCTGCTTGCAAGCACATTCCATTCGGGGTTTCGCCCCCTTGCCATGTTTGTGAGCCTGTGTGGTGACACGTACACCTTCGCGTCCCTTGTTCGAAAGGCCGATCGATCGATCGATCGGTCGGGCAGTTGATGTGTTGATGTGATGGATGCATAAGTGAATTAGCGGATGGGCGACAAACGGGTGATGGGTAAGTAAGTCAGGGTCAAAAGAAGCAAGGAGGGAGAAGGATGACCCCAGCTTTCTGTCTGGTGGCTGAAAGCGGGCCCTCATTCTTTCTATATAGTCAATTAAACACTGAGTGTTTTTTTTTGTGGCCGTCCCTTCAATGTTCCTTCTCTGTGTCTGCCTCTTTCTACGCTTCGTGAAGCACTTTGCTACCCCGTGCCCGAGCTCTTTTCTGGGTGATCGAATGCAACCTCCCTTAATGCATGCGCTCTTTTCTTTGCTTACTGCTGAGCCTCCTTCCGTGCCTGCCTGGGGGTCCTGCCTGCACGTCTGTCTGTTTCGCTTCCTCTAGCTGACTTCTGTGCACAGACAGTCGCTGTTTGTTTACGTCTTGTTTTTGACATCCGATCATACCCCCCCCTGATTTCTCATGCGCATCTAATCGAAGAATTCATTCAATGCTTTCATGCATCCATGCACGATGAATGTATGTGAAATGTGTGCATAAGTGGATGTCTTTATGTGTGAAGAGAAAGCATCAATGGGAAAATTCAGAATTGGACACAATGGCAATTAAATAGACGAGTGCAAACAAGATAGCGCCAGCTACTGATCCACAGAAATCACGTGCATTTTCCCTCTGACTTCATCCGATACAGAAATCACGCGATCATACAGCAAGTACGTGTAGTCGGATGCAGAGACATGCAGGCAGCGTGCAAGACCTCCGGACTCCCAACGATTAAATCAAGGAATTCACTTAATCATGCTCGTTGCCCAGGCGCTAAATTTTCCTTCTCAGCATTCTGGTGCCTGGTGCAATTTTTGCATTCATCGATTGTGAAAACTCTGCTCACCTTAGTTCAAGTGCATGGCCATGGCTGGATGACCCAGTTTGATCGAGCATTCAGGCATTTGCGCTGGATGAGCGAGTCCGCCGAGAAGCGCACACAAAGGTGTCGATTAAAAGACATGCGGTCGACTCAAAGGAAGGAAGGAAGGAAGGGTGGAAGGAAGGGTGGAAGGACGGAAGGCAGAAACGAAGGACGAACATGCAGACGAATAGATGGAGAGAGCCATGCAGTCAACCATTGGCATTTCACTTTCTTTAGTGCATGTACGTTCCTTTCTTCCTTCCTTCTTGGCAATTAAGGCCTTGTCTTCACCTTCTCTTCTTACTTACTTGTCGTATCCCTCTTAAGTTTTGCTCAAGGAAGAAGACCACTCAGCCAGATGAGCGAGTGGGATCCAAAACTGGTTTCTCACGTACGATACCACGCAAAGGAATAGACGTACATACGTACATATGCACACACACACACACAGAGAGAGAGAGAAAGAGAAAGACAGAGAGGGAGAGAGGAATGAATGGAGAGATCAGTATAGGAATGCGCAGTACGTAACGGCGGGTAGCCTTTAACATAGTGGAAAAGCACATGCAAGAAATCACCCAGATTCAATGCTTCAATTTGCTTGCATGCTGAATTCAATTATTTCCACGCTTGGATACACTATTTCCTGAATCTTTTAGTCCGCTGGGAATCTCCCATAAGCGTATTCGATATTCAAGCTCCCCTCAGTGCAGTGTACGTTACTGTGGCGCGGGTCCATTGCCGGGAGTCTCGACGGCAGAACATTCAAATTCGTTTTGGATACTGCTTAATACAGTAAGTGAAAAAGTTATTGAATAATTTTTTTGTTTTTAGCAAAATAGTAAAGAGTGGGGGAGACGACATGATAATGATGATGATGTGAGGTCCACATTGGGTTAAGCCCCTCGAAGCCCCCTTTTTTAATTAAGAATTATAGGATCAAAATACTTCTTACACTAGTTTTTACAGTATCATAATACTATCATTAAGTAGCATACTACGGCCGGTTCTAAGGCCGACTGTTTATATTTCTGCAAGACTGTAGTGGGTCATCCCTAGACGATGCACAGTCGTAAAAAAAAAAAGGCATCGGCTGATTCTTTTTTTTTTTTTTTCCCCTCTCTTGTCTGCATGAGGCCATCTCTGACTAAAAAGCATAAGTAAACCATAAACTTTTGGCTTCTTCTAGATGTAGTTATAGTAATAATAATTAAAAAAGAATAGATTGACGTTTCTATTTTTTTTTTAAATCACTGTGCGTCTTCTAGATGTAGACTTGATTTAATTATATGAGTTGATTCAACGAGAAGTGTACAAGTCCTTGCACCTAGCCTTGCACTAGCCTAGGCACTAGCCTCTGCAGCATTTTAGAACTTCGACAAAGAATATAAAGATGGTATATAAACAACCAAATTACTAGCTAAATCAATAGAATTCAAACTTGGTCCACGCTAGGGTCCACGGGTTTGGGTGGCCTTTTGTCGTTGTTCCCCGACGTCTGTCCTTTTGACTGGTCTTAACGATGTTGTGGGAGCTCTCCTGCCCTCCCGGGATTCTCGCCATTTACAGAAATTCAATTTAAAGAGTCGCCTTCAAAGCCTTCATTGTGGGGCGGGGGGCACTGGAGTTTCCTGCAAAAAGAAAGGAGAGGCACGCAGGGCAGCAGCGAATCATGCAGCGCCAAGGGGTGACCCGCCCAGGTTGTATTCCCCCCGCATTCATCCATTCATTTATCCATCCACCCATCCATTCGTTCATTCATTCATTCATTCATTCATTCATTACGCACATGCACACGTAAACTCCTACGCACTCCCCCGCCCGCCCACGCACGCACAAAACACACACACACACACGCACACACACACACATGCACACACACACACACACACACACACACACATGTGCACATACACGCACACACACACACACACATACACACACACACACACGTACTCACAAGCACTCACACGCACTCGCACACGCACTCTCACACGCTCTCTCACACGCACACGAACACGCACACGCACAGGAAGTGAGGAAAAGAGAGAGGTAGAGCGACGCAACCAGCTGAAGGAAGGAGGAACTACCACAAAAACTGGCATGCTGGAGGTAAAGGAGAGCTAGCCAGGTACGTGAACTCTGCGTGCAATGCCACAACATGCAGCAAGGAAAACAAACCCTAGCTCAATCCAACCAAACTGTACATATATCTAATTGGTTCAATGGGTCGACAAGACGATTCTGATAGCTATGCTTCACTCACCCCGCGCCCGCCGTCTTCCTGAGACTTGAGGACGTCTCCATCTCCAGCTGCAGATATGGGCCCGACACACATCGGAGCGTTGACGCACGCATGTTGATTCACACACGCCGAGAGACCTCGACATCCAAAAGGGCGAAAGGTCTCTTGGTGAAATGGAAAGACGGTTTGCCGAAGGGACACACGAAAAGGACAGTGGGACTTTCAGTCGTTCGTTCGTTCGTTCNCTCTCTCTCTCTCTTCCTTCCTTCCTTCCTTCCTTCCTTCCTTCCCCCCTTCCTTGTTTACTTCTCTTTTCCATTTTGGGCACATACAGGCTGCATGCCAAGTTGGTGGTGCATTCACATGCATGTCCAAGGGGCAGTGCATGAAACCAAACGGAATTGATTAAAGAGTCCGTCGGGTGGGGACGCACGTGCACGCACTGAAAGAGCTAGGAGCAGTAGGAGTGCATGTATAAATGGAACAACTCTTTGGAGTGAGGAAAATACTCAGGAACACCTATGTATGTGCCGAGAGCAAATACGCGCATGTATACGTACATATATATATATATATATATATATATACACGTAGACACCAGAGTAAGCAAGCACAAAGAGGAGAAACCTAAACGACGCCCAGAAATTTGCGGGAAGAATCTTAACGAAGGATTGATGTGCGGTAAGAGCTAGAGGCAGGGAGAAAGAGTGGAAACAAAAAGACCGACGACACTTCATGCGAGCATGCAAGTATAAATTGACTGACCTTCGCTTCCTTGTTCGTCCTCTTCGTCTCTGTCCTCGTCTTCGTCGGCTGCTTCTCCCGAGACTACACTGAATACATCTGTAGACACACTGGAGCACGCATCAAAGTCCCTACCCTCGCGGTAGAGCTCCAGTCTCCGTACAATTCGGGCAATCATCCTCTCGTTTTCCCGCATGTCATCAAGGTGTCTCTGTATCATCTCATGATACTCTCGCATCTGCACGGCGTTCTCCTGCAGCCTCCCTCGAGCAGTCGTGAGTCTGTTCCTCAAGCTGTCGATGTTCTCTCTACTTCGGTTCAGTGCCTGCTCCGTGGTCCGGAGCTGCTCGTCAATTTCTATTCGGTCGTCTCCTCTTCTGAGCATTGCAAAACTCTCGGGTGTGAATCTCTGTCTCCGCTCTTTAGAAATCGATGCCCCGCGACTGGTCTGAAGGACAAAGCACTGAACTGCGGATTTCGAAACGATAAGGTCGGATCGAATGTGTTGTATGGAGTCTGCCCGCACCATTGAAAAGTTCGGTGAGCGAGGAATATATATCACAGGATTCGGTACATCGCACCTGCATGGGTACGATGGGTACGTCTCTGCATGCATGCAGTTAATAGCATGCGCGCGTGGCGGCGCGCCAGGATGCATGCATGGCAGCGCGCTCGCGCGCGCGGCGGCGGCGGGCGCGGCCTTCATGCATGCAAATGATCGAAGCGATACGCGCCCCTCGTACACGTACGCGTATATCGATCATTATCGATCCCCGTGTCAGAAGATGTCAGAAGAGAGCGAGAATGTCAGAGAGATCACACGCTAGCTATCGCAGGGGACGGTTTGCCTGACTGAAGTCACTCTGGTGCTTTACGCTACGCCTTCCAGTGCGCGTGCGGAGCTTCTGTGCGTTGATCGATTGATTGAACCTCTCCAACAACAGGTGGAAGGGGTTCTTGCTTACTGGCTTGTGTACAGCCAAGCAGCTGCCAGTATAGCGAACTGATTTGTCAGGCATCCTTTCCTTTGTTCACAGTCAGTGGGTGCTTTCATAAGCTCCCTTGCTCAGTCGGTTGGCAGGGACAGCTGAGACTGCATCCTTTAGTTTTGTTTGCCCCAATCGAAGACAGTAGAGGAAGCCCGCCACACGTACGGTGTTCAAACAACAGCACTCCAGTCCTTCCTCACTTGAAATTCAACACCACGACGAGTGGGTCTCTGAGGTACCGACCATCAAGCGCGCAAGAAGTATCCAGACAGAATGCACTCTCAGGTTTTGAAGTGCGCAATGTGCGGTCAGTCTGCCTGCCTGCCTGCCTGCCTGAAAATGACGTCTAAAGACAAGCAAATCCAACTTGCTGGAGAGTGCATGGTGAGTGATGTGTTTCAGTTCCAAAAGCCGTGCAGTATCGATTGCTGCTTTTCCATCCGCTCTGCTCGCCGTGATCTCTCTACTCCCCGCAATGCATTTCTCTTCGTTTCTTTAATTCCTCTCTCCCTCTTTGTCCACTCAATTTGCCCCCCTAGTCACATCGTGCACTCATCTTCTCATGCACTCTGAAATTGAAGGGCTCAGTCTGCCTCCCTTGACTCCTCTCTGACAGCAAACATGAAGCGGACACATACAAACACGATTCGTTCCCATGCAGCCCGGGGTCTAGACGACGCCCTGATCCTCAGCTGCGACCACAATCTCTGCCTTGGGTGCGCAGCTGTGTCGCTGCGGAGATCGCAGGCCCAGGGAAACGGAAGGGTGAGTAGGGCCCTCCCTCGATGACGCCCACCAGCCCCCGTTCGTTCCTTCGCATCGATCTTTCTGTCCTCCTCATGTGTTCTTCCTCATAGATTCCCTTCTCCCTTTGTCTCTCACACACACGCATACACACACACACACACACACACACACACACACACACACACACCGTTGCTTTCTCTGCTGAGTCTCACCTCTACGGCCGTATTCTCTCTCCACCCTTCCCCGTTTCACTCTTCCTTCCAGTGGCTAGGGTCAACCTCCGTCTAGCTGTTTCCTCCCAGTGCCTCTCATTTTCTTTCTGCTGGGCGCACGTTTGTCTGCTGGACCAGATTGGACATGCAGCCTTATTTCATGCTCGTCCGTCCTTGCTCCCTGCCTGCCTGCCTGTGGCTGTCTGTCTGTCTGTCTGTCTGTCTGTCTGTCTGTCTGTCTGTTTGATTGTTGGTGCTGTTCTTTTGTCTTTGTTCTTTCTTTCTTTTTGTCTGTTGTGTTCATGAAGAAAAGAAGGGAGAAGAAGAAACATATAGTCTGTCTGCAGGGAATCTACTGCCAGCTCTGCGGGGCCCACACGGTGGTGGATGGCGCCTCCGCACAGACTCTTCTTGAGCAGCCGCCACCGCCTGGGCAGGCGGTAGGAGGGGGCACGGCAATGGGGGCAATGGGAGGGCCCCCCATGCACGGAGGAGGGGCCCCGATGGGCACAGCAGCAGCAGGGGGCATGCCGGGGTCCTATGGGGGGGGTGCCGACCCTTCTTTCGGGGGGTACGGGATGGCCAACAGAGTGAGTGAGTGAGTGAGTGCATGGTTGCAGAGGGTTTTATTTGTTTTTTCCCTTCATTGAGGCCTTGTAGGGGTGTGCTTCGTTCGATCGTTTGGAAGCGAAGATTTGATTTTGCCAATGATGAAATAATTTCTTTGGGGGTCGAGGGACTTCTGTCTCCTCTCTATACTATACTATGATATAAGAGCGTGTCCTCCGACCGCTCGTGGCTTTCCCCCTCATTGATTCTGTCGTCTCGCACGGGAGGGACGATGGAAGTATGTCTTTTCGAGTAGATTGGGAATGGATTGACGTGTGGGTGCTTTGAGAGCGAGCAAGAGAGAGACAGAGACAGAGACAAACAGGCACGCACAAAGATTCGTCCGCTTCAGTCAATTTCCGTATCGATCGATCGAATGAGCTTCCTGCCTGTTTGTGTCGCTGCCTCGATCCTGCAGTAGTTGATTGTCCCTCCCTCCCTCCCTCCCTGTGTACCCTTTCTCTCTCGCCGTGTGTGTGCGTGTGTGTGTGTGTGTGTGTGTGTGTGTGTGTGCGCGCGTGTGTGTGTGTGCGTGTGTGTGTGCGTGTG